>CAJQZN010021300.1:15131-46348 GCA_907164685.1 Colias eurytheme
TATTAAATAAACAAAAATAATAATTAATAAATATTTATTAAAAAAAAATTATGAGGCGTGCACTTTTGGATTTTCCAAATTATATTTGATTTTGCAAGCAGGTTCGATTATAAAGCTTAACGCTTGTGGATGTGCTGATTGTGTGAAGATAGCTCGTATATCATCATCATCAGCCTATCTGTCAATATTTGTGCCTGTCATAAGGATAAGGGCACATTCCACTCAAGTAAAGGTTGATTTTGTTTAGGTATAAACAATACTAACTTAGTAATGGGAACGTGTGAAATATTATGTAGTTCAGTTTTTTCTTTTAAGTATTATAGTGGACAAGGCAAAACACATTTTAGGCGTCTTTATTGAACAAGATCCCCGTTTTTATTAGAAAGACAATCCCAAAATAATAATTTCTATCACAATTTTTAAAAATATCACTGCAGCTACGTAGCAATTCGCGTAGCAATGTACAAGAAAATTTCGTAGCCAACTCGTAGCGAACATCCCGTAGCTGTCGCGTAGCCGATACGCTGTATGCGCTACGTGGTCTCAATTTTGTGAGGATATTTGAAATTCCCTCGAACAAAGAATGCATAAGATATTTGAGCTTAGAATAAAGCCGTATAGGAAGAAAATGTTTATAAAAGTTAAGAACTTGTAAAACTTGTAAGTTAGTTTAAATATATTTAAGACTATCCAGTGCTCTTATATTATATTTATAATATTAATTAAAATATAACGTGATGGTTAAAATATATTAAAGTAAAAGTCAAATTACATTATTATATATACCCATATATGGCTATTTATTATTATATATATAAGTAATATGACGAAGTACGTTAGTATTGTAAACACATCAAAGAGAAAAATTATGTGTTTTCATGTATCCATATTTTTATTATTTAGTAAAATTTCAAAACATTCGTTATATTTTTGCACGAAAGAATCATAGAAGATACACGATTTAAATCTTCCTATACATAAAACATAATCTAAAGAAAAAATAACGTGAATATTTTTATACGACATTTTTCCTGAAAATAATACCGAAGAGCTCCCAGAATATTTATATTTGATAAATCTACTTAGAATTACGTATACAAAATTTCGCTACATTTTCCTCTTAGATTTATTTCGGTCCAAAAGGATTTTAACGGTTATTATACAAATTATACTGAACAAACTTTTATAATCTGTGGAAAATTGATCTTTATGCTTCATTTATTTTCATTTTGGTAAAAGCTAATTATAGGCCTAATCCTACTAATATTATAAATGAGAAAGTTTGTGAGGATGTGTATGTGTGTGTTTGTTACTCTTTCACGCAAATACTACTGAACTGATTACAATGAAATTAAGCACACATATAAAGGGTAACTTGGATTAGCGCATAGGATAGGTTTTATCCCGGAAATATCACGGGAACGGGAACTATGCGGGTTTTTCGTTGAAAACGCGGGCGAAGCCGCGGGCGGAAAGCTAGTAGTATTTTAAACGTAACTAGGTTTGGTCCGCGACTTCATTCGCGAAGTGTCTTAATAATAGCCTTAATTATTATGTTTTAGAAATAGAAAACATGAAATGGTACTTTGTACTCGTAGCAAAGTCGGTTCCATGGGGAGGGGAGTCCACAAAATGGACCACTTATTTAATATTTACTTTTTTAATTAACATTGTTAAACATGATGTTTTTGCGAGAAGGAATAACAAACATACAAATTTTCGTATTAATATTACTAGGATAGTAACTTTGAACGTTATAGATACGGGAACTGCAGTTGCTTCCTAAACCTAATTATTAGGAACAGACTACAGACTAGTTCTAAACTTGCCAACGAAATTAACACTTGAGCGAGCGGTAAATTCTATTACTATTCCTAGATTAGGATATAATATACTAGACTAGGTTTCCGCCCGCGGCTTCGCCCGCGCAGTCAAAGAAAAACCCGCATAGTTCCCGTTCCCGTGGGATTTCCGGGATTGCGTCATTTTCCCGGGATAAAAAGTAGCCTATGTCCTTTCTCGGGTATCAACATATCTCCATACCAAATTTCATGAAAATTGGTTCAGTAGTTTAGGCGTGATTGAGTAACAGACAGACAGACAGAGTTACTTTCGCATTTATAATATTAGTATGGATTATAGAAGTGGCAAGTTAGGAGTTTGTAATCAACAAATCGGAAAATATTGATTTGACGAAAATAATAATAAATGGTAGTTATATTGTGTATGCAAAAACATTAATCTTAATATATATAAATCTCGTGTCACAATGTTTGTCCTCAATGGACTCCTAAACCACTTAACCGATTATAATAAAATTCGCACACCATGTGGAGTTCGATCCAACTTGAGAGATAGGATAGTTTAAACATGTAGGTACCACGGGCGAAGCCGGGGTGGACCGCTAGTACTTATATATTTTCTTCTTTTGGTTGTATGGAAGGAATCATTCTATAGCAATATAGGACCACAATTGTTTTAATAATTAGGTTAAGTTTAATATCAAAGATGTAGAACAATGTGTTAATAATAATTTAATCGTAGGTACTTAAATACAATTTCTGTTTGCAAAAGCTTTCCTTTCCTCTTTATTAATACAAATAAAAATTTCCTTTTAACATGTTCTGCAAAAAATACTCATATTATTACTAGAATACCAGATTAGTGGGAAAATAACACGAAAAACAACTATTGAATTCATATGAAAATTAAGTAAAACCGCTCTACAGAGCTAGTTCAACAAACTTATTAAACTGTGGATTATAATATATCGAGGGATTAACGCAGGATTAAACACGGCACGTATAATTCATTAATGGGTATTACCAGACGGATATACCAAGCCGAGACTAAACGACAGATTAACGACTAAACTATGAGGTTAGTTTAAGATTTCTTTTTTTGTTGTTTGTTTTCTTCTTGTTTTCGATACCAACTGTAATGTGTGTGATATTATTGTAATTGTATAATAATTGTATTGCAATACCTGCTTAAGGTTGCTAATATGTAAAAATGTATTGGTATGCAATAAAATATTTGAATTTGAATTTGAATTTAATTAGTAGGGTAAGATAAACCACAACTTAAATCTACAATAATGATTGTGTCTGGAAGAAATCGCTATTTAGCGATAAGGTCGCCGTTTGTTACAATGTACCCTAGGTTAAGTATCAATTTGTTATTTATCTAGAGCATAAATAAAATTATTTAATTCTCTATAATATCCTATAACTAATATTATGCGAAAGTTTGTGAAGATGTGTGTGTGTGTGTGTTTGTTACTCTTTCACTCAAATACTACTGAACCGATTACAATGAAATTTAGCACACATATCCAGGGTAACTTGGATTAACACATAGGATAGGTTTTATCCCGGAAATCCCACGGGAACGGGAACTATGAGTTTTACTTTTGAAAACGCGGGCGAAGACGCGGGCAGAAATCTAGTAGTGTTTATAAACTGGAGTGAAACTTTAGTATTCACATAATAGGTATGTAGGTGTTTAGACGAAGCATTTGCTAGTCATAAACAGAGAGAATATTACTGCTTACTTAACAACTTATATGAGCTCCGTAACTGGGGCGATTTAACCGACTGCACAAAAGAGTATTCAACTATCATAAATAGAAACATTTTTTGTTTGTATCGAATTGAATTTGAAAATACTTACTCTAGTAAAAAATGATTCGCCAAATGCAAGCGTAAAACTAGAGAACGGCTCGACCAAACGGTTTGATGTAAATCAAACGAACATAGAGCTAAAGCAAGAGCTCTTTTGTGATATTTTAGTGTAAACGAAAAGTGAAAACTCGTATTCAGTGTTGTTCAGACTTCAGTATGTTCTACATTGCATAGAATCTTTTCGAACTCACTAAGAACAACGAAAGATTCATCTACGCCTGTTTACACTAAAATAATTTGACATAGTGAGGTTAGAATGAGCATTCGCCCGTTTGATGTAAATGCACTGTTAATGGAAGGCAGGTTCTTATGGAGAGAAACACGTACAGTATCCAAACATCATCTACTGGGACACATAGTATTAAATAAAATTTTTTGAAAAATATTACAAAGTACGTTTTATTTTTACCTATAGAAATGTATCATCACTACATAGTATAAAACAAAGTCGCTTTCTCTGTCCCTATATCTCTTTGTATGCTTAAATCTTTAAAATTACGCAACGGATTTTGTTGCGGTTTTTTTTAATAGATAGAGTGATTCAAGAGGAAGGTTTGAGTATATAATTTATTACGTTTTAGACAAAGCGGGCGAAGCCGCGGGCGGAAAGCTATATTATATAAATTATTAATTTAATATTTTCATATCTCTCACTCAAAACACATTCAAATTTCCACTCAAAGCTCAGCAAATGTTTAGAAAGGACAAAGTTACATGTTTGATATCAACTTTATGTGTAGTTTACATTTATTGAGGTTATGTTTTAAAGCCTTTGTATTATTAATATATATTATGTGACATGTCTATCTGTATCTAGTGTTTTCGTGATAAAAGATAGAGAATTAATACTTTCTTAGTTTCTTGTTTTAGTTCTTTTTAAATTAAAATATCTAAGATTGAATATAGGTACAGTTATGATAAGTATAGTACCTGACTCGAGAAACGTTTTTCTGCCAATCACAGGACACATTTTAAGGGTACGCGCAGACAGAGAGCGTTCTGCGTTCCGCGTTCTACGTTCTGCGTTCCGCGTTCTTTGTAATGTGAAGGATCTATAGCGCCGGCGCACACAGAACGCAGTTAGACCGCGGCGGTCATTCGGAACGCTTGCGTTTTCGCGTTCTCTGTACAGAATTACAAAGAACTCGCGTTCTCGCTATGGCTGGTCCGTCTTCTCCAATTGGTATCTTGTTTTTCTATTTCAGATTTTACATAGTCATGTAACTCATTGAAGCTATTTATTGACATTCGAAAATAAATATAAAATCTCTCTTCATCTTGAAGCAGCTCAGGCATAAGAATACTAAATTCTCCCATATCATCTCGTTTCGTGTTGATAGGGTGTACCCAACATTTTCTACTTTTTTTTTGACTCCTCTAGACTCCACAAAAGCAAGGCTTCATCTTCGGAAGATGAACTTTCGAGAGACATGTTTCACGTGCGGAGAGTCACGAAATAGAACGCAAATGTCTTGAACGGCTCCTGTGTGCGCTAGAACGCAGAACGCAGAACTGACGAACGCAGAACGCAGAACGCGGAACGCAGAACGCTGTATGTCTGCGCGTAGCCTTAATAATGTTTTTTCGGTAACCTATTAAAAATTCGAATTTCTATTACCCGAATCTTAAAACCCCGAAAACGGTTGTTAGAACTTTTAAAAGAAGTGTTTTTTCACAACCACAAGCAACGTTCCCGTGGGATTTCCAGGATAAAACCTATCCTATGTGTTAATCCAAGTTACCCTGTATATTTGTGCTAAATTTTATTGTAATCGGTTCAGCTGTATTTGCGTGAAAGAGTAACAAACATAACACATACGTACACACAAACTTTCGCATTTGTAATATTAGTAGGATAGCATAGGATGTCGCGGAAGAATTCTAACAAATACCCGCGGCCCCATCATCAAAGCGGCTCGACGGAACACAGTGGGGTTTTAGTCGGTAAGAATCCGACATAACCCACGGCTCCTTCCCCGGGGGCCGTGGGTATCTTTGGAAGATTTCCCCACTATAAAAAAAAAAAAGGATAGCATAGGATAGGATAATAATGACTAAATTATTATACAGAAATAACTTAATACACTTGCCAAATCGTTTCTGTGGTACGTTCAATCAATCAAGTTAATACTACATTTGCATAGTTAACTTAGCTTACTTAAGTTTACTTAGTATTAGCACTTATCCTATCAGATAACCTAGTAATCCTACTAATGACTAATAGATTATTTATTATTGTAGCGAATATTTAATATTTAGAATTATTTATACCAATCATCCGGATTTTAATGCGTTATTTATATGAATTTAAATATTTTTATCTCTAAACTAGCTTACCGCGCGCGGCTTCACCCGCTTTGTCTAAAACCTAATAAATTATATAATACCTTCATCTTGAATCACTTTATCTTTTAAAAAACCGCATCAAAATCCGTTGCGTAGTTTTAAAGATTTAAGCATACAAATGGACATAGGGACAGAGAAAGCGACTTTGTTTTATACTATGTAGTGATTTACTAATCAATATAACATAATATTTAATGGTTTGTATATAATTTTACAAAGTATTGTTGCTCGGCCCAACGTATTTTATGTCAGCAAATATTAAAAACTATCTGCGCTTCGCGGTTTCTTGGAGTAATGAAATTAGCCTTCCTCGATAAATGGGCTATCTATTTATTCAGATCGGACCAGTACATAAAAATCGATTCAGTTATTTTCTGATATTAGAAGTGCGAATAAAAGTAATTTTTCCATAATCTTTAGCCTATATTCTAGTAGGTACTTTCGACTTAAGCTTCATCAATAACAAGTATCATAAATATGAAGAACTTTACATTAATAATTTAAGATTCCTTATAGCCTACACTTTATCTACCAAACCCTAGATATTTCTACACTATAGTCTACCAAATATTTATAATCATTACTATAATGACCTCTCTCTTTCACTCTTGAGGAAAACACTTCAAGTGGAAAAGAGATATCAGTTTTATTTATGAATTCTTGGCGGCTCTATGAAAGTTTAAGTGACTGAGAGCTTTTATTAAATAAATTATGTATTTTTCTTTTGTATTCTTTCCTTATTGACCTTTTAAATATAATGAGATTAAATTAGAAATAGAAATTGATGAATAAATATTTACGAGCAATGAAAGTACCAACATAATTGAAAATAAATCAAATTACAATTGTTTATTTCTTTTCTATATCTGTAGCGAAAGTAACCAATAATAATATCTTGTATCCAAATTATATTCGTACACAACCTACTTTGGGATACTGAAAATATTCATAGGCATTTTAGGTAGAGTACCTAGGTACCAAAAGACCGATATGTATATCGATTAATTATTATGTACCTATGTATTTATCAGCTGTTTTAAAGATAAGTCCATAATATAATATTATTCACTAGTTCTAAATGACTTGAGGTTTTACCCGTCTGCGAAAGAAGAAAGCTTACGTTTTTAAGAATATGTACTATGTACGTATGTGTATTTCTTTGGTACGCCCTAGAGCCATTACATAACTTGTAATAATTAGCTATTATAACGTCTTGTAGTCTTGTAATAATTATTAGAGTTATGATTGTGACATAATATGCTACATAAATAGCAGTTGGGTTGTTTACAGACTTCAATAGTAATAAAGTTGTATGCACTTCAAGAGATGGTATATAAATTTATATAATGTGTTAAAAAAAGCCACTCAGACAGCGACAGCACCCCACGCCCCCCTGCAAGCAGAGGGGTGAACGATCATCGAGGGCAGGAGCCAGCTGACTCCGCCCGCCTCACGCTCAGGGCGCCGCGCCACGTCTCCTCATCATGGCTGGTCTGATCCTACATAATGTAAGAGTTCTCGTGAAGAGCTTACTATAGAAATGATCCTATGAAGTAAGGTCTTGCCAAAATTTGAAGGTGGGTGTTAATCTGTACTTGGAAAAAAATTACGATAGCGTGATGTAGATTGGGGAATTTTAATAGTAGTGACATCTCGTGGAAATGAAAGGAAAATTATGATTCTTCGTAAAGAGCGCCATCTAGTTGCAAAGTGTCAACAAAATATCGGTATAGATCCCTTGATCTATAAAAGCGACATCTAGTACAAAATAAGATAACTATAAATTCTGAAAATAGATTTTTTCTGATATTTTTAATAAGATTTGATACCACATATTGAAAAACTACAAGTAAAATATAGTAAGATAATTAATATTTAAGAATTTATATTTTTCTTTAAAAACACTTGTTGTATTGTAAAAACAAGCACAGTTTACATCGTTATTAAAAAAATATACGAATGTTGAATAGTATAATGATTTTAGACCTGACTTTTAAACCTTACGTTTTATTAAATTGAAAGTTACACAGATCAATTCATAGGGTTATCATCTTTTACTTACAAACGAACTCTTTGTATACAAACATACTATAAAATTAAGTAGTAACTTAACGATTTTATGAGTCCAATAGTTTTATTTAATGCCACATAATACCTATGTCATCATATTTTATTAAATTCATCATTCATGTCTTTTTCTACGAAATAACTTACATTAGTATGTACTATCTACAATCTACATAATATTAATTCAGAAGCATAATTTTCGGATTTAATGAAAAACTTTACATACCTAACCATCTATTTCTTAAGGCTGACGTAGTTTCAATGGTCTACTTAGGCCTTTTAAAAATAAGATTTACAAAAAATGTTCTTCACTAAAAAATTAATACTTTGAAAGGCAGCAGTCATTACGAATTCATAGATAGTAATTAGTGGAATGAATAATTGAATAGATTCAATGTATTTGAAAACTAATTAGTTTGGCGTATTTCAATATATTTTATAGCTTCGTATTTAGGTTCAATTCTATACGCTAGATTTTAGTAAACCTGACCTACATAGTATTCAACGACCATATAAATATACTTTTAGTCTGGATTCGTTAAATGTCGCATATTTTGGTTTGTAAGTTCATATTTTTATGAAACTTGACTCAATAGTCAATACTGAAGAAACAATGAGTTTATATGATATTAACTACTCTACTACCTTCTCGAGGAATCGTTATCAATAAACAAACAGTTAACAAAATTTAAAATTTAGAAAGATTTTTTGAAGTGAAACTTCTTTATCGGAGTTGGAAAAAAATTTAGTGTAACATTTTTTCGTTACGCGTGACATTTTTCCGTTACGCGCCATCTTTTTCTTATCCCTACCACGCGTGATTTGACGCATTTCTGTAAAGTTGCATATAGTAAATTATTTTTTTTAAAATAAGGTCATAAAGAAGTTTCACTTCTTACGTGTGTACACTAGTAGGTACACGCACACATTTTTTTTGAAGTGAAACTTCTTTATCGGGTCTGGAAAAAAATTTAGTGTAACCACAGACATGTATATACATGTCTGTGAGTGTAACATTTTTTCGTTACGCGTGACATTTTTCCGTTACGCGCCATCTTGTTTTTATCCCTACCACGCGGCACGCGTGATTATTGATATTTCTGTAAAGTTGCATATTACATATAGTAAATTATTTTTTGAAAAATAATGTCTAAAGAAGTTTTACTTCTTACGTCTGTACACTACTACACGCACACATTTTTTATTCTTACACATTGCTTTTTATATTTCCAATCATTGATGAAGCGAGTCTTTATTATTATACAAGACGAAACCGCGGAGAAGTTGAAAGACAAAATGAATAAATCTTGAGAATTGGGAATGACTATCGCAAGATTACGTAAACAAGATCAAGGGCAGAGCATGCCATAAACAAAATGTCTGTACCTCTTCAAGCCTCCACTTTATTTATATGCATTACGTAACGAAAAAACATGTTCATTATATGTATTGAATTACAGCTACAACTGTCTTGTACGCGAAATAAGGATAAAATCGCTTTTCCTGTTCCTTGTCTTGATAAGATTATTTCGTGGGCTTTTCTTATAAATCTCAGCTGATAGAGATATATAATAATATAGTTTTTGTCACATAAAGCTGAAGAAATAAAGCAATTATAACAATGTGTATATTGATTACTAGCTGCTCCGCGCGGTTTCACCCCCGTGGCTCCACTCCTGTTGCCCGTTACGTGATGAAATATAGCCTATAACCTTCCTCGATAAATGGGCTATCTAACACCGAAAGAATTTTTCAAATCGGACCAGTAGTTCCCGAGATTAGTGCGTTCAAACAAACAAACAAACAAACAAACAAACTCTTCAGCTTTATAATATTAGTATAGATTGTAATGGGTAAGTAGTTTGTTAGACGTAGGTGTGGTATACTTTATAAAGTTTATCGAAAAAAGCTGAAAAAGTCGTTACAAAATAAACAATATATATGTACTAATATTATAAAGAGGAAAGGTTTTTAATTTTATGTATGTATGTATGGTTTTCACGTATAAACTACTGGACCGATTTCAAAAATTCTTTCACCATTAGAAAGCTGCATTTTCACTGAGCAACATAGGCTATATTTCATTTTCAAAAAAATAGGGATCCTTACCAAAAATGCAATAATGTAACCCAAGGTGTAAAAAATTCCTTAATAAAAATTCAGTCATCGCGTGCGCGGCGGCATCTATTCCTTGAAGTACGAGGATAGTTCTTATGAAATAAAACGTAGCTCTACTCGTTTAAGTGTATTTTAAAGAGCCTTTTGAGATATTTTTTATTGTATTTATTTAATTTACAAAATAAAGTCAGAATTACGTATGTTTCAAATTTTACAGGCAATACAACAGCCTCTACTATTCTGCAATTTATAGTAATAGGTAGTTTATTGTTGTACATTCAAAAATTACTATGCTGTAAAGTTGAACAATGTTTACAATAAATAATAATAAGAAGTAAGCAGCTTATAAATATACATATTTTAGTCCGCAAGATTATTGCTACAGACAAGATCGCCAACTAATCCTTCAACAAGATAATATAAAGGAAGAAACCAAGTTCCTCGACATTGTTATTACGTAGACCAAAGTGAATATTCTTTCTTTGTAACATAAATTATCAAGGTAGAGCTTATTGTGTATAATTCATACAATGGACAGTTGAAACTCTATGAATGAGAGGCGGAAAGTGATCATTCTATTCTACCTATAGTATTATTATCTATTCAGTGACTAGCAATCACGACACTTTAGTTAATTTTGCCCTGTTTAATGGAAATTTCACGTGAAGCAAATTACAGCGAAACAAAGGCCTTCAATTAATGGATTCTGTACCTAGAATCTGGTAACATATAGGTATTATCTCATTAAAACTTTAATATTCAGGTACATTTGTAATTTAGTCACGTGCCGAATATTTGAAAGTTCTATAAATTTATATTACACTAGCTGTGCGCCCCGGCTCTACCCAGATCGCAATTAATTTGCTTATTTTTCAAAAAAAAAAAAATTCAGTTACTTCTCCCACTAATTAAAATTGCAACCGACCAGTTGTGCAACTAAAACGACTTTCTAATATATTGACTATATACATACGTCTTAAACATAGTTTGTATGTAGATATCGATAGATTTAAAGCCAAGGGTTTCATATGCTTAGAATTTTCTTGTGCGACATTAAATATTATTGTCAAGTTAAAATAAATAATAATAAATAATTCAGGACAATTTTCACACACGGCACGATCTGATCCCATACTAAGCTTTCGCTTGTGTTATGGAAACCAGATGGCTGATAAACATACGTATGTGATTTTAAATAAAAACTTATATAGATAATTAACACCCAGACACAGAGCAAACATCTATGTTCATCACACAAATATTTGCCCCGGGTGAGAATCGAACCCACGACCTCTGGCTTGGAAGGCAGGGCCACTACCAACCAAGCCAACCGGTCAGTCAAATAGTTGGAATTTGGCTTAAACAGCAACTAACTATACAAAATATATACAATCCTGATGCTCCGGTTATACTCATATATTGTTTTATTCTATATCCGGTCGGCCCCGGCTTCACCCGTGGTACATATTTCGCAAATTTAAATCGCAATAAAGGTAGCCTATGTCCTTTCTCGGGTATCAAAATATCTCCATACCAAATTTCATGCAAATTGGTTCAGTAGTTTAGGCGTGATTGAGTAACAGACAGACAGACAGAGTTACTTTCGCATTTATAATATTAGTATGGATATAACTAATAAGAACATGTGTTTGTAATATTCTGGAAATAGAATAGGGAAAAAAGTATTTTACCGCGCCTGTACATTTGTGCTGAGCAATTACGAAGTTAGTTGCAATTACTCCGTATTATGTTTCCTGTATAATATAAGAAATAAACAATAATCTGTGACTAATTATTTAATTACCTATATCTAACTAGTGAGACTAATTAATTAATAATATATTATGTAAGCTAGCTAAACCTTATTATAAGTTGTATATTTATTATTGACTAGCTTTCCGCCCGCGGCTTCGCCCGCTTTTTCTAAAACATAATAAATTATATTATATATATGTTGAATTATTGCCCCAAAAACAGGAAACACAATTTGTTTCTTTTAAAATAGTAATTAATAAAAGTAAATTAGACCGCCGCGCCTGCTTAGTGCCGATTTTTGGCCTAAGGGAATTAAATTTAGACGTTTTCGCGATTTTGTGCCAAGGAACAATACAAGTAGTTCTAAAAATATTAATAATGGACGATAAATCATTTACTTATTGTATAACTTCTTATAACTGTAAATCAGTTAAACGATCGATTAATTATATTCGTGATTTAATTAAATATACCGATATACTCATTTTACAGGAGACATGGCTTTTGCCACATGATTTGAATTTTATAAATGACATAAATAGTGAGTACAGTGGCGTGGCCAAGTCGTCCGTGGACACGTCCACGGGAATATTGAGGGGCAGGCCCTATGGTGGGTTGGCCATATTGTGGAATAAAAATAAATTCCCTTTTGTAACTCCTATTCAGTGTGCTAATAATCGTCTTGCGGCTGTTCGAATATTAATAGGGAGTAAGTTAATGTTATTAATTAATGTATATATGCCAGTTGATAATAAGGACAACATGACGGAGTTCATTGATTGCTTGGCCGAAATAAGTGCTATTATTGACGAGTCGGACACTCAATGTGTTTATATTATGGGAGACTTTAATGCCCATCCTTCCGCCGAGTTTGGCCAGGAGTTAATTAAATTTTGTAAGGATATGTTGTGGGAATGTGCAGATTTTAATATACTCGGCATAGATTCTAGTCATTTTACATATATTAGCGAAGCACATGGCTGTCAGAGATGGTTGGACCATTGTTTGACGACAAAAGCCGCATGGCAAACAATAGCGAAGGTAAATATTCACTACGACGTTGGGTGGTCGGATCACTATCCATTAAGTATTACATGTCGAATATCTGACGAGATTATACCAACAATCATCTCTGACAGTAATGTGAATAGACTGAATAGCTTTAATAGAATTAAGTGGGGTGTAAGAACGGAGGAACAGATTAGGAGTTTTCAAAAGTATTGCTGTGATAAATTGGACAGTTTCTGTGATATTTTTATTTGTAAATGTAGTAGTATGCACCAATGTAAACATCTTGATGAGCATCATTTATATATTAATAGATTATACGATCATATTGTGAATATTTTACAAAAAGCTGCTATTTTTAGTGGAAGCGTAGTAAACAAAACGAAAAATAGGAAACATGTAGTAGGCTGGAATTTCCATGTTAGAGAGAGCCACCAGGTAGCTAGATATTGCTTTAAGGAGTGGGTGGAATCGGGCAAACCTATATATGGACCTTTATATGATAATATGAGAAAGAGCCGTATAATATTTAAAAATAAAATTCAGTGGTGTCAAAAAAATGAAGATCGTATTAAGATGAATATATTAGCTACATGCAGTAAAAACAAAAACTTCGTAAAATTTTGGCAAACTACAAAAAAGCTTAATGGTAGAGAGAGTAGATCGGTTTCTGTAGATGGTGTGCAAATGTCAGATCAGATTGCAGAGATATTTGCTAATAAATTCAAAACTAAGCCTCTCCCTGTAAAGAGTGTGCCCGGTGTTGAGACCGTCAATCACAACGAGCCAGTAACTATAGATAAGGAATCATGCATAAAATTTACTCATAAAGATGTTAAAAAAGCCATAAAAAGCATACAAAGGGGAAAATCACCCGGCTATGATGGTCTCAGCATAGAGCATATAATTTGGGGAAGTGAGAAGTTGGTCGAACATTTGTGCAACCTATACAACAAGTGCATAAAATATTCTTATTTGCCCAAAAATTTGATAAGAACAATAGTTGTGCCTATTGCTAAAAATAAAAGCGGTAATCTAGGCGATTCGTCTAACTCTAGGCCTATATCTTTAGGAACTATATTAAGTAAAGTGCTGGAGCGTCTTATTCATCCTGAAATACAGAGATCATTAAATATTAATGAAGCACAGTTTGGTTTTCGTCCTGGACTATCAACGGACGCAGCTATTTTTAGCCTAAAGAGTACCATAAATTACTATAAGCAACACAAAACATCGGTGTATGCTTGCTTTTTAGATCTTAGTAAAGCTTTTGATCTGGTAAATTATGGTATTCTTTGGAATAAACTGGAAGCAACAGGAGTTTCTTACAGTGTAGCGCGTCTGTTGAGATTCTGGTACGGAAATCAAACAAATTATGTCAGATGGGGCGACTCCATGTCTAGCGGGTATAGGTTAGAATGTGGAGTACGTCAAGGAGGGCTAACCTCTCCGGACCTGTTCAATCTTTATATAGATGGATTGATTGGCGAGCTCAGGGGAACCAGGGTTGGATGTCATCTTGGCGACGTGTGCGTAAACAATTTAAGTTATGCCGACGACATGGTTCTGCTGAGCCCTTCAATTAAGGGTCTGAGAAAATTACTCTCAATTTGTGAGAATTATGCTAATTCTCACGGCTTGAAGTATAACGCTTTAAAGACCGAATTGATGGTATTTAGATATGGACAGGGACCGGAGAGAATACCTGGGTTATTTTTGAATGGTTCTCCTGTTAAAATCGTGGAACAATTTAAATATTTGGGTCACATTTTGACGGGGGATCTAAAAGACGATTCAGATATTGAAAGAGAGCGCAGGGCCCTTGCAGTCCGGAGCAACATGCTGGCGCGAAGATTTGCCAGGTGCACTACTGACGTTAAAAAATTGTTATTTAAAACATATTCCATGTGCATGTATACGTGTCAATTGTGGTGTAACTTCACAAATAAAGCGATTTCTTCATTGAGAGTGCAGTATAATAACGCATACAGACTCTTTATGAAACTGCCCAGGTTCTGTAGTGCATCTGGCATGTTTTTGGAGACGAGGGTCCCGGATTTCATGGCCATAATGAGATCGCGAATCGCAAATTTTTGGGAGAGAATGAGACGCTCCAGTAATAGTATTCTGGTGGCTGTCTCTAACTTTTATGACAATCCTTTACTTCTGTACTGGTGCAAAGTTCATTCATCATATTATGCTAGGGATAAACCTATAAAGCCAGGAAAAAACTATAAATGATGCTCTAATTGTTTTTAATTTTTTGTATTTTATTTTGATTTTGATTGTAATTTGTAACTTGCATATGGGAAGGGAAATTTCCTGAAATAAAACAATTTTATTTTATTTTATTTTATTTTTATATACTAAAACCTTCTTGAATCACTCTATCTAATAAAAAAAACTGCTTCAAAATCCGTTGCGTAGTTTTAAAGATTTAAGCATACATAGGGACATAGGGACAGAGAAAGCGACTTTGTTTTATACTATGCAGTGATGATGATTAGCATAAAATACTGAATGTGAATCTGTGATTGTTAAAATATATTTGAACATTAAAATTGCAAATAAATTGTTGATTTTTGCCTACATTTATTATGACTGAAGCTTAGATACATACAATATTCAATTTTCAAACAGAGTTATATTTTTTAAACATGCATTTTCCTGTTCAGTACTTTGGGCCAATTTCATTTGTAAGGTCTCAAGGGTCAGGGAAAATAAGATTTTTTGTCAACTTAACAAGATTTTCTGGAAGTAATTTCTCACGGTTTCTTTTATAAACTCTTCCCTGTGGTAACCTTATTTTTACGGTGTTTTAAACAATACTCCCAAAGCGGGAATGTTTTGACAATATTTTAGATGACTTTAATTATATTTTATTATTTGAATTCATTTTATTTTGGATCACATTTAAAAAAAAATATCATTTGTTTTTTATTTTTATTCTTATGACACGGAAGATTCAAGTCTATTTACAGTGTTTAAATCTTATATATAAAATTCTCGTGTCACAATGTTAGTCTGCATACTCCTCCGAAACGGGTGGACCGATTCTCATGAAATTTTCTGTGCATATCGGGTAAGTCTGAGAATCGGCCAACATCTATTTTTCATATGTACCACGGGCGAAGCCGGGGCGGACCGCTAGTAATAATAAATTATTTTTCATGATTCGCTATACAGATGTCGCTTTTATAAATCAAGGGATCTATACCGATTTTTTGTTGACACTTTGCCACTAGATGGCGGTCTTTACGAAGAAGCATAATTTTCCTTTCATTTCCACGAGATGTCACTACTATCAAAATGCCTCAATCTACATCGCGCTATCGTCATTTTTTTCCAAGTGCATATTAACACCCATCTTCAAAATTTTGGCAAGACCTTACTTCATAGGATCATTTCTATAGTAAGCTCTTCACGAGAACTCTTACATTATGTAGGATCAGACCAGCCATGATGAGGAGACGTGGCGCGGCGCCCTGAGCGTGAGGCGGGCGGAGTCAGCTGACTCAAGCCCTCGATGATCGTTCACCCCTCTGCTTGCAGGGGGGCGTGGGGTGCTGTCGCTGTCTGAGTGGCTTTTTTTAACAATTTTAAATCTTTCAATAACAATATAATAGGTACAATTACAACAATCAGAAATACATCTGTTTTAATTCAGTTTCATAATTAAATAGTGATAATTAGACACCGGATTATATGCATTTGCATATTTGCATATGCAAATGCATAAAACTCGCTAATTACGGCGTTAGTGCATATTTTAGCCTTTTTCCCCAATAGTGCATATTTCGTTAAGTAACGGGAGTTTTGATTGGTCGACTAACCTTTATTAGCCAATCAGAACGCTCAGCGAGTAAACAAACCCTATTTTGGCATGGTAAAATGGCGAAAAATTACAAAATGGGCTCCATTTTAAGTAAATTTTGAGCTATTCAAAATAGGGCTAGATTACCCTAAAACTTAAAACATGGGTTGAATTCCAAAAAAGGGCTAGATTTAGCCCGGAAAGGTCTAAGGTGGCAACACTGGGCTCGCGGGTGACAAACGTCACAAATTTGCGCTCGAAAATTAGGTAAAAATGCCTAATTGTATATTGGCACAAAAACTATACTAAATTTCATGAAAATTTCACTGTATTTGTACAATCTTTGATTTAAATATATAAAAATAAAATAATAAAGGTTTTTTGATTTTGTATTGTGCATATTTTAGGCATATCAGTCGTTTTTAGTGCATATTTCGGCCTTTTTTAGTGCATATTTGCATGCATATTTTGGCATTTTGTTAGTGCATATAATCCGATGTCTAGTGATAATACTAATTATATTACTTGGAGTACTAGATCAAGGTCAGTTAGTTATATTATGTTTCAGGGATAATTGATAAGAACAGACTTATGTATTTTTTATTGTTTTGATTTGTTGATTTGTTTTGTTTTGAATATCAGTCGGAAAAAAAACAAGGTATCATTAACTATTATTTACAAATACTTATAATATGATATCTATACTTACTCGTTTGTTGTAAGACTATATAATTTCGTTTGTTGAAAGACAACAACTTAGCTACCAAACTTTAATTTGCATAGTGCTTAAATAAATTATTTATTTAAAATAATACGAAACTTATCTATATACTTATCTAGTATACAAACTCTATATCGTACAAAATTTCATCCAAATCAGTTCTTCCGTTTTAGCACAATTAAGTGACATACTCACAAACTATATTATATATTATAATAGTATGGAAATAACCAGGATAACGGTAACCCATAGAAACCGAAAATATCCGTCTCTTGTCGTATAATCAATTCATGCCGGTCAAAACGAGTTACCCGGACATCCGACCCCGTTACCCGGTCGGTTATGTAAGCCACAAAATACGTATGGTACAGGAATGTATAGGTTCGGATTCTGGTCGTAATTAATTATTAGATGGTCATCCTATTTTAGTACGAAGTAATCTTAAAGGTTTAGGGGCTGTTGTAAAATAGTAACTTTAAATATAAAGCTTTTGTATTTAATGCTATTGTTACAACAAGTTTACAATATTTATAACTCCTTTAAAACGTAAAATAGAAATAGCGTAATGTGTAAGTTATTTTAATCCTATTGTAAATTTCTTACGTGCGTGTTTTTGCCACTGAACTACTAAACGACTGGATCGATTTTAATGAATGTTTATGTTTTCTTCAGTTCGAGAATGGTTTAGATTTCTAATAATCAAAATCTATTTTTTCTGTAAAATGTTTAACTACGTTTGTCATCTTAGTAATATTACTAGCTGACGCTGCAAATATTATACTGCCTGTATACTCTATAAATCATAGCGGAATGAAATATACCTTATAACGTGACCCAAGACCTAAATATACACAAAATCATCATAAAAATTGGACAAACCCTTTTGAAGGAGTTTTCTTTCAAACAATGCGATAGAAGAATTTTATTTATAGACTAGTTGGAGCCCGTGGCTTCACTCGCATGGTACCTACTCGAGTAAGTATAATCTATGTGCTAATCCAGATTACAATAATCTATCATTGTAGCAAATTGCATATAAATTCCATCAGCCGTTTTTGTGTGAAAGAGTTACAAACATCCATTCATCCTCACAAACTTTCACAATTGTAAAATTAGCAGGAATTGTAGAGTTTTTAAATGTAATGTATCTAACCTGTTATTTCAACATGAAAAAGCATAAGTACTAAAAAAAATTGGTTGTCTGTAAAGTCGGTTTACTGATGATAGTTGAACGTGACAACGTCCGATTGTGCTTCTTTGTCGCTCGTTCCGGGCTCTCGCTTGCACGTCAAGCCTTACATGGAACGCCTCAGAGCGAGGTAACGCCGCATGAGTCATGTTTTTTCGTGCGTGCAGCCGGCTCTATCGAATTATATAGACGTTGTCTCGTCAATATCTACATTTTATAGAGAGTCATATAAAACATGGCGATCTTCGCTTAGAACTTAGACCTATTATTACATGAAACATTATACAAAAAAAAAAATTACAACAATCGTTTAGTTAGTTATTTATTAGAACTAGAGAAAGGCTCTACTAATTCAGCATTTTTTAATATAAATTTATAAAGAATGGAATAAATTCGATCACGAGGCGGGATTCGAACCTACATCCTTCACCGATTTTTTTATATTCTTTATAAATTGATATGTATTTATAAAGCATTTGAATGCTATAAAACCAAAAATATCGAATTCCTTTTTTTAATATTCTTATTCTCAATAGGGTTCTTATAGAGAGAATACGTGTTCTCTAAAGGGGCAACAGGGCAGAACAAAGTCTACTGAGACAGCTAGTTGTGAATAAAAATATATATTTTTAACCAGTTATTTTGGCATGCCTTCAGTTATGATCACAGGTATTTTAGGAACGTATCCGGGCGGTTATCCGAACTACCCGGATTGGTATGGATTGAGAATAGACAGAATAGTGGAATGAATTCTAATGTTATTGTATATATTACTATGTATGTGTTATATTATTATGTATGTGTTTACATAGAAATTAATGAAGTAATAAAACTATTAAAAAAAAAACGTGTGGCACTCGGGGACTGCCGCGGTAAAGCTATTGCATAGCATGCCTTCAAGCCACACCTCCGAGCCCGTCGGAGTGGGGAGCGTGAGGTTTTTTCGTTACGGAATTTCTCGATTCGGTCCCCGCGCTCAAGGCCCGCGATAGAAGCTATGCAATAGCTTAAAAATTAATTAAATGAGTGCAAAAAATTTGATTCGTTAAGAACTATTTCCTCGGGGGCATATCACTTCATCAATCAGACATCTATTCTGTCCGACTACTCGCAATAAAGTGAAAAACTTGGTACCTACTGTACCGATTTTCATTCTGTTTTCACCAATTAATAGTAAAAAGTTTTATATTACATGGATATCATTTTACTTATATTACAAGCTTGTCACGGCTTCAGTCGTACTCACGCAGTAAAATAGCAAAGTTTCTTTAAATAAACAGATATTAAAGGAAATCACTAAAGTGGATAAAAATAGTTTCCTTATCTGTAATTTCGTTCAGGAATTGAACGATTTCAATCAACGCACAGATTTATTTCATCCATCAGTTTCACAAACAAAACTAAGATGGCGGCATCGAGATAGTATGTACTGATGGCGGACAATTGATGATGTTTTTACGAAAGCTTTTAAATGAATTTTGTTAATAAATATTGAAGATTAACGGAGATTATGACATTGTTTTTGGGAATATACATTTTATAGGAAGATTGTGCACTAATTATTTATATCTATGAATTTTAGGGATGTTAGTTAGACGTACCTATTATTATTTCAAAATTATACGTACCTGCTTTCAAAATAGCGGGAGATTCTATGTTTCAAGGTAGGTATGTATTTATTTATTAAATTCAACTAAGAGCTCTTTGCTTATCTGTTAGTTAAAATAACAAAGAACTGTGAATACTGTATAATATTTTGTACGTCAATTTCATAATTGGTGACTCTACCAGCAAAGGGTTAAACGTTAACACAGCATTGAAAAAAATAATTATTAAAATTTTCTTGTATTTGTTGCAGATAATCTCCAAAACGGCTGCAATTTTTAGGGTTCCGTACCTCAAAAGGAAAAAACGGAACCCTTATAGGATCACTTTGTTGTCCGTCCGTCCGTCTGTCAAGACCCTTTTTCTCAGGAACGCGTGGAGGTATGAAACTGAAATTTAAATCAATTACTCAGGTCTACTGTCCCTTGAAGCTGTGAAAAAATCAAACTTCTAAGCCAACGCAATCAAAAGATACAGCCGTTTATGCCGCAAATTTTCGACACTTGCAAGGGAATCAAAACCTACAGGGTGCTTCCCGTGAACTCAGAATCTTGAAATTTGGTACGAAGCAACGTCTTATAGCGTAGATAAAGGAAAAATTACGAAAACCATAAATTTTTAGTTACATCACATAATATATTTTTTTTAATAATTTTAAACTTACTACCCATTTCCTCATAAACGCGTAGAGGTATTAAATTGAAATTCATACCAAATACTCAGGTCTATAATACCTTTAAGCTGTAACAAAATCAAACTTCTATGTCAACGCAATCAAAAGAAACAGCAATGTACGGAACCCTCGGTGCGCGAGTCCGACTCGCACTTGGCCGGTTTTATTTAGAAAGAACTTTTATCAGCAGCTTTCTAACTAGGAACTTCACATTTCACCAGTAAATAACTCAAACAATTCCATGGAACATGATCTACCATTCCACATGATCGAAACAGACCATCCATACATACACAGACTAACAGACCACTAGAGGCTGATATTGCCTCTGACAATTTATCATTGCTCTGTGACGGACAGATTATATACGTCGCATTCGCTTGTAACACGAGCAAATGATTTACTGGACTTGCTGTTAATTAAACAGGGTTTTAACAATATGGAAATAAATTGTTCATACTGTTAAATGTGTATTTTTGAATTTTAAACTGACAGGTTGGCTTGAGGTCGTGCGTTCGATTCTTACCCAGGGAAAATATTTGTGCGATGAAAATTGATGTTTTCTCTGTGTCTGGGTGTTCATTTATCTATATAAGTATTTATTTAAATTATATATACCTACTTATATCATGTTTATCAGCCGTCTGGTTTCCACAAGCAAAGGCTTAGTATGGACCCAGATTTTGCTGTGTGTGAAAATTGTCCTGAAATATTTTTATTTATTTATTTTTAAAGGAGAAATAAATACCATAGTAACAGTGACATAGTGACAATGCAATATTGTGCGTTAAAGTTTCACAATAATTATATTTAAACATTGAAATTAATCTTAAATGAGTTTTGTTTCATAATTTTAGACTACTTAAATCTATTGTTGTATTTACTATTTAGTTCGTTATAATATCTTAATATCTTATATATAAAAATGAATCGCAAAATGTGTTGGTAAGCGCATAACTCGAGAACGGCTGAACCGATTTCGATAATTCTTTTTTTATTATATTCCTTGAAGTACGAGGATGGTTCTTATGCAGAGAAAACGTAAACATGTACCACGGGCGAAGCCTGGGCGGACCGCTAGTTATATTTAAAAATTGAAATTAATCTTAAATGAGTTTTGTTTCATAATTTTAGACTACTTAAATCTATTGTTGTGTTTACTATTTAGTTCGTTATAATATAAGTTAATAATAACGTAATTATCAAACTCAACATTTATTTATTCGATTAGACTTCTTCTAGATATAGAAGCACTTTTGAATCCTCATAACATATTTTTAACATTTACCACATATTTGGGAAGTTAGAAATTCTATAGTAATTATTTACTTTTTTATCTTGAAAGATAAATAAAAAAATAATTAAAACATGTCATTATATATACATACATGGCCCTGAAACGCTTGAAAAACCACACAATCTATTTAAATTTGTAGTCATAACACGTACCATAAAGGGTGTTAGGGTGACCATTAAACCCAAAGAGATGGGACAGGCTAATAATGACATTACAAGTTTGACTGTCAAATAAAATTCGTTCTGTGTATTACCGACATCAAACGCGCAACGACTCATGAAAAGTGCTGAATACGCTTATCCACTTTACGTAGGGTCACCATGATTTGAGATTTAGTAGGATTGTTTATTTGTTTTTACTTTTATAGGTGTTTAAAATGTAATTTGTAATAGAAGTAAGAATCGTACGAGTGATTATCGTAATTATTTGTTATAATTTTGAAAAAGCTTCTGTGTCTCAAACAAGAATCTTCTTATTTATATTACTTTACTGCAGTAATCGTTCTCTATTACAACTTTGTAATAGTAAATAAATATTTTACAAAATTTACAATATCATCTTAAATAAAAATTATAATATTATTATTTAGTACTAGCAAATGCAGCAACGTCGCTTTGATGCCATGAGTCATCTGCATACCAAATTTAGTACTTTCAGTGCCAAAGAATAATAAATATCCGTCTATCCTCACAAACTTTCGCATTTTATTAGCATATTATAATATTAGGATGTTGCTTATTTTAGGTTATAGAAGATAAATAGTCTACTAATATTATAAATGCGAAAGTTTGTGGGGATGGATGGATGTTTGTTACTCTTTCACGCAAATACTACTGAATAGATTACAATGAAATTTGGTATGAAGCTGAAGACCCAGAATAAGACATAGACTAGGTACTTTTTATTCCAGAAATCCTACAGGAACGGGAACTATGCGGGTTTTTCTTTTCTAAGCCCCGAAAGGAAATCTAGTTACACAATATACAAAGTTTCTTGTCGACTTTGCTTTCTGAACCTGTGATAAATATTAAATTATGTATATTTTTTTTTATAAACGCTTCTCAAAGAAATCTAGTAGCATACCTATATAAATTCTAGCGTTTGAGTTTAATAGAAAGAAAATTAAATAAACTTTATTTCTTTCAAACAGTCCCACATAAACCCGAACGTGTGGACACCATGATTAAAGGTCGGAACAGAAACTGCGATAACGTTTATGGTCACCGCTTCAAGTCCTTTGTGAATTTAAGAGCTGCACTAGAGTACAAGAGGCAAGAGGAACTATAAGTTGGTCAGATTTTGTGAAAATATTTTAAACTAGTATATGTTTTCAAAGACATTGATAGTATTTATTATTTAAATCCTGCATAGTTCCCGTTACCGTGAAATTTCTGGAATAAAACCTATCCTATGTGTTAATTAATGTTACCCTCTATACATATGTGTGCTAAATTACATTGTGATCGGTTCAGTAGTACCTATTTGCGTGAAAGAGTAACAAACATACATACATTTCCATCCATCCTCACAAACTTTCACATTTATAATATTAGTAGGATAGGATAGATTTAGTAGGATGAGGTTTTAAACAAAGCGGGCGAGGCCGCTATTGGAAAGCTAGTCTACACTAATATAAAGAGGAAAACTTTGTTTGATTGTAATGAAGAGGCTCATAAACTACTGGACTGATTTTAAAAATTCTTTCACCATTCGAAAGCTACATTTTCCACGAGTAATATAGGCTATATATCAACACGCTAGGACCAACAGGAGCGGAATAATGCGGGTGAAACCGAACGGCACAGCTAGTATTTAATATTCATACAAAATCTCCCAAAGAAAAGAAATTAACAATATCCAGTACACAATAAAATTAATTGTTCAACCGTGAAACCTGTTAAATGTGAAATCACGTTAATCATCTGTTAATTAAGATTTCACTGTGATTTATAACGTGTCAACTGTCAAATACAGTGACGTATAGTAGAGAATAAATTTAATATGAAATGTTGGAATTAATCCATACTAATATTATAAATGCGAAAGTAACTCTGTCTGTCTGTCTGTTACTCAATCACGCATAAACTACTGAACCAATTTTCATGAAATTTGGTATAGAGATATTTTTATACCCGAGAAAGGACATAGGCTACTTTTTATCCCGGGAAATTGACGCAATCCCGGGAATCCCACGGGACCGGGAACTATGCGCGTTTTTCTTTGACTGCGCGGGCGAAGCCGCGGGCGGAAAGCTAGTAAGTTATAAGTTAAATATGTGATTTTCTAGATATTCCTATTTGGGATATTATTACTAGATTTCTGCCTGAGGTTTCCCCCTTTTTCTAAAACATAATAAATAACAAATTCTATACTGAAGCCTTTCTTGAAAACCACTATCTATCCTATCTATCTATAGGTTTTGAAATTATTTGATTCTGTGTCCGACGGTTTCATTGCTCCGCTCCTGTTGGTTTTAGCGTGATGATAGCCTAGAGCCTTCCTCTGTGGCCTTCCTCGATAAATGAGCTATCCAACACCGAAAGAAATTTTCAAATCGGACCAGTAGTTCCTGAGATTAGCGCGTTCAAACAAACAAAGAAACAAACTGTTCAGCTTTATAATATTAGTATAGATAAACGCAATATTGTGTTATTATCTGTGATAAAGGTAAGACAATATCAGCATTAATTACAAACCGTTCAACCTTTCGCAATATTATATGACAGATAATAAATCTGCGTTCCGGAAATAAGGTGTCGTTCCGGGAACGCCCACTTCCGCGGCATTTATGGTGCTATTTTGTTTATGGTAAATTTACATTTACGAAGGAGAATAAAAAAACTGATTAAGTATTTGAAAGTGATGGCGCTAGACGACTTATACATAACAGCTCTAACATTTTTCCACACTATTATAATCCATACTAATATTATAAATGCGAAAGTAACTCTGTCTGTCTGTCTGTTACTCAATCACGCCTGAACTACTGAACCAATTTGCATGAAATTTGGTATAGATATATTTTGATACCCGAGAAAGGACATAGGATAGGTTTTATCCCGGAAATCCTACGGGAACGGGTTTTTCTCTGAAAACGCGGGCGAAGCCGCGGGCGGAAAGCTAGTACTTCTATAAGACATCTGCATCATGGTAAACATAGTGCCATTTATTCAACAGCCCAAAATCGTGATATGCAATAGTTCATTATAGTTTCAGATTCGACATCATGTTGTTAGGATAAAAGTATTCAGTAAGAAATGGTGATCTCAAAGCAAAATTTATTTAAGTTTTTGGTCTATCTACATTTTAGGTAAACTGATAAGGCTATTTAATTAAAAAAAAAAGAATAGAATCGATTTGAAACTTATGCAGATTTCTTTTTCTTTTCTCTGAACTTCAACGCGATTTTCACACCAATTTTATATTTCCTGCTTAAATCAGGCAAACGATTCGTCTTGATTTGTTCCGGGAAGCTGTTACAAAGAGATAAAATCCAGACTTAAAAACCTCAAAAACCAGCCAAGCATTAAATACTAAGAATTCTTTTCTAACATAACGTCTTCCCGAATTTTCCTTTACTTTTTCTGAAAAGCCTGTCAAATAGAATTTAAAGATTTTAACGGATTTTAATTGCGATTTATTCATTATATTATTATCCCGACGTTTCACACTTTGCAGCGAGCGTTAAATACGTTAAAATCTCGTTAACGTTAGAGTGGAAGAGTACTAACTATCCTATTTACTATACTAATGTAGACACCATTGGTAGAGTAGAGTAGACAGTTACTCTACTAAAACTGGTAGAGAACTGAGAACTGGTAGAGTAGTATGCTAGTACACTCTACCGTTTACTATACCCGTGCACAGCAGCAATAATTTCTAAATGTATACAGGGTGTCCCACTATTGGTATACCAAGCGCGAAGGGACTTGTAGTTTTGCATACACTGATCACGTAAAAAATACTTAAACAACAAAATTACGTCAAAAATTTTTCCTGAAAATCCATGTTTTCATCTCTAGCTTCGCGCAGCAGGCATATACCGCTTCTCTAATGTGAGCATTTTGTCTATGAAAACATAATCTTAAACGATAACTCGGGTGCTGGTGGCAAAGTTGGGCGGGTTGCTTGTTATGGGTGTACACATAGAGTTTTAAGAATTCATCTATTTGAAAAAAAATGTGTCTGGAATTTTATAAGTATTTTTTACGTACTCAGCGCATGCAAAACTATAACCTCCTTTGAGCTTAGTATACCAACAGTGGGGCACCCTGTATAATAAATACATGCGTAAATTTAAACACAAGAAAATAACCTGCCAAATATCATGACTGTCTGAACGGGTCTATATGTTTCAATTCCCTTGTGAGTGACAAAAATATACAGTTCGATTTCACCATAACTTTTGATTGTGTTGATTTAGAAGCTTTTTCTGAAATATAACGGTTTTTTTTTCCGTTTTCGTGAATATTGGGTTTAAAATTGATTTGAATATATTCACGTTCCTGAAATAATTAAAAACAAAGACGACGAAGTAATTATTATTTTTTATAAATGTACTGTTGACAATTATAATATATGTTATTAACAACAAAATGTAGGTATTCTGAATTCTGTTATATACGGTAACGGTAAATCTAATAATAACTGCATAGGTATTTATTTTTAATTTTTAATCTGTCAAAATTTTATTTATTACTTGTAGGAAATGGCTTGTATATAAGTATTGTACAGAGTACCTATAGTATACTTACTTAGAGATTCCAAGAAAAGTAATTTTTCAAATAACAGAAACATATAAATTATACATACTATTTATTCATTATCAAAATTGAAAGTTTATAACTTTCCAATCTACGAACTCGAAACACGATTACTGAATTCAAATGAAAACGGGGTTTTACGCATAAAGTTAAATAAATGTTCTACATTGTTTATGGTTATTGTTTTATCTGTGTACTGTTCTGGAAAATACGAGAAAGCGCGCGAAGGTTCAGTCTTGTCTTTGTCATATAAAAGAAAAAAAAGCGCGCGAAGTGACAGGACTTTTCTCTTATCTGTGGTAGCTTGTTTGTTTGCGTGGATTGCCTGATATGATATTATGTCACACCCCGGACACTCCATACAAAATCATCGTTTTGACAGTCACACTGTAGAGACTGCAAATGTATGTGTTAACGCTTTATGGTTGGCACATTTTTGACTAGCGTAAAAAAAAATTCGCGTTTTTCTGATGAAATACATCCGTAAACAGCACAATATCTAACCATTTTCTACGAAAAACGATAATCACAAATCCAAAATAATAAAATTACAGTCAATTTGATTAATGTTGTCAATCTTCGTCGCGTATCGTCCCTGTAGAAAAATATGGACCATTTTTAGACTGATCGTGCGGGGGAGGTAAGTGTTTAATTTTGGCGGGAGGCGGAGTGTCCGTTCTGTAGCGTTTAGCTACTTACTATGTATTATGTATTTAAAAAAAAACGTTATTTTCTTAGTGATACCACATATACTATTATAATACTATGGTGATACGTTCGTACATTCAAACAACCATTGAATATTTTCACAAAGCAAATAGGTACGAGAAATACAGAAAACTATTAATAATGTAAACAAGCTTTATTAAAATAATTGGTTTGAAATTAATATTATTATATTATAAATAAATAATAATTTGCGAGATACACTATAAACATATTCAAATTATTAGCACACGCACAATAAGAAAAATACTTTAATAATTCTTCAATTCTTAATTAAATATTTACCAACCGTTTATACAACGCTTACGTAAACACACCATTGTAAAATAGCAACAAAATCCAACACAATAAGGTCTTAATTAATTTAAGTGACTCTTCACAGTTGAGAGTGACTAATTGCCAGTCGTGGTGAAAAATTGAGAGCCTTCACAGTGAGTTGGAAAAGATTCGTGTATTTATTTCGAAATTTTTTCGAATTTTTCGAAATAGCTTGTGGCCGCTAGCTGAGAGTATTTATTAGAAACTTAATTGATATGTCGCAGTCATCTGGTTGATTTTGCTATTTGATTGAATGACTAGCACGTTCATTGAATGACGACATTTAATAGAATGATTAAAGAACAAAAAAAGTACCTAGCACATATTGTCACTCTCTACTTGCTCTCTACTGATAACAAAAATCATAAAACAAAATTGCTCCTTCATGAAGTGATTGAAATGCAAATAAACACATTTTCGCATCAATATTCTGAGCTTTTAAGCTGGTATTTAAAAAAAAGCCTTTAGCCACTTATCCTAGCCCTAATAATCGTTACTAGACATATCTTTTTTCTACTGCATAAAGCGCGTCACACACGGTGAAGATACTATAATATTTTATCTTAAGATACTGTTACAAATGACGCGAAATTTTGTGGGTCATTTGTAACAGGATGGCGGTTCTACAGGAGTCTTAGTACGCAATGACAAAAAGAAAAATGATGGTCCGAACGCTGATACCGGATGCGTTAAGATACTGTAATATAAAATATAACAGTATCTTAAGATAAAATATTATAGTATGTTCACCGTGTGTGACGCGCTTAAAAGATTTAATACCGTAATATTATGTGCTATTTTATTCCTTCCGCTTGGTCTAAAATCTAACAAATTATATAGTACTGAAACTATCATCAATGATCAAGAACGACTCTATCTAAAAAAAAAGACGTGTGGCACTCGAGGACTGCCGCGGTAAAGCTATTGCATGCTACGCCTTCAAGCCACACCTCCGCGCCCGTCGGAGTGTGGAGCGTGAGGTTTTTCGTTACGCAATTTCTGGTTTCGGTCCCCGCGCTCAAAGCCCACGATAGAAGCTATGCAATAGCTTAAAAATTAAGATAAAACTACGCATACATTATAACAGACTACATTGCGATTGGCGATTAAAGGATTAAAAAATACAATTATATACTTAAACATATTATTTATGTAAAACACACATAAATAAATGAAACTCGTGTCACAATGTTAGTCTGCATACTCCTCCGAAACGGGTGGACCGATTCTCATGAAATTTTCTGTGCATATCGGGTAAGTCTGAGAATCGGCCAACATCTATTTTTCATATGTACCACGGGCGAAGCCGGGGCGGCCCGCTAGTATATATATATATATATATATATATATATATATTGTAGTTTGTGTAGTGTATAATACAAGTATATTTATATAACTATGTGGTATCTATGTACAGTATATGTAGTTTATGTAGTATGTAGGCATTTTTTTAAATATATTCTTTCTTTTATTTCTTTTTTGCGCTATCCTGATTCTTCTCACATTTCCTTTCCTACCAGGTTGCCTGGCAGAGATTGCTGTGTAGCAATAAGGCCGCCTATTGTGCAAAATTTTTGTACCTCACTAATTTGTACCAAATTTCCTATATTGTTTTGTACAATGAAGTGTTATAAATAAATAAATAAATAAAACATAGATCCAAACTGAGCCACAAAACCAACATTTAAGGAATGTTTCAAAGAACTGTGCACGTAAAAACGGCAATAAACTATCATTCAACTGAGTCACTCGAGTGAGCTATAAAAACTACGTTCTTTTCGGGTTTTAGCATTTTAGACGGAAATTTAAATAGTAAAATATTTGAGTGCTTTTTTCTAGAAACGTTTTATAGCATTAGGAAATTAAAGAGGTTTAAATCTTAGTGTCTAATCCAAAATTATAAATAATGCATCGAATGAGGTACCTACATGTAGGTAAGTGATTCAAAAGTAAGGAAATTGAAACATAATATTGATACGTGGTCATGTAACTTATTTATATAAAAAACAATACATATCAAACTAATACTTTATTTATTCAATTAGAATTCGTCTAGAAGCACTTTTGAATCGTCTTAACATATTTTTAACTTCTACCACCGATTCGGAAAGCAGTTTCTATGGATGAAGAGACTCGACTCGTATTATCAAAGGCATTACTACGGTTAAGTGAAACACGCGGCTTAGAATACCGTCTCATGATAATTATTCTTCTGTATTTTGAAAATTTTCTAATATGTATTGTAATCAGTTGGACAGCTAAGTATTTTAATTTTAAAAGTTTTAAGTATACATTTTTCTTGTTATATTATAATAATGTTTTTTATAATATTATTACAAATATTATAAATAGTAAATGCAATTTGCGAGAGTTTTGTATTCAACCAACATTGTATCGCCACAGTATAACAATATTAAGGAAATAATATTGTAATACTGTGGTATCGTTAAAAAGGAACCGACATTTTCATAGACACACACGGATTATTGTTTTAAAAATAGCACAGTTAGAGTTATTGGAATACAAGCGTTTGAAACCATTTGTTAACTTTTCGATTTGAGCTTTTGCCGATTTCATTTTTAATTCTTTTATCTTCACGAGTGTGTGATTTTTGTGGTCTATGAATTTGTGCATATTTGATATGTAATAAAAATAATATTATGAAAGAAGAAAACAGTAGTTTTCACAGTTGGAAACATGTATGTAACCTATTATTTTAAATAAAAAAGAGCATATTGTGTGCCGAGCAAATATGTCAGAAGTAAAACTCAGAAGTGAATCTTCTTTGCCAAGATTCAAAGATATCAAAATCGTTGCCTTACTCCATGACTGACGGTATTGCCATGATTAGTTTCACTTTAATAATTATTTCACTTTCTAGTCATTTAGATATGGTAAAAATATATTCCTAAAATAAAAAAGGACAGAGAATTTTTGTGAACTTGAATTAATTCGTCCATTTAGCAAGTCTCACTTTGAAGATAATTACAACGTTTCGTTTCACTTCCTTATTTCGTTTTAAGGGACTTTAGTAACGGCAAATTTATTTTTTTACTGATTTAGAGATAACTTTTAATAGTAGGGGAGCCCAGGATGCTAAATGTGGATTTACTCGAGCGTCACGGGAACCTATT
>CAJQZN010021303.1:0-10781 GCA_907164685.1 Colias eurytheme
CATCATTTTGCTTTTGAATATGCTGTAAAATATTAAACTTAGAACAGATAATTATTTTTCTTTTGAAATATTACCGAAAAGCCGATACAAGAGAAGATATAGAGTTCGAGAAGTGTGCCTGATTTAGTAAAAGCTCATTATCACACTGTTTGTATGCATTTTCTGAGAACATTTACTATAGTGGTGTTTATTTTTTTTTACACCATATGAAAGTAGAGATTTCAATGAATAAAAGGCACCCCCAGTTTTTTAAAAAAGCTGATATTTTGACGGGTGACTTTTCGATTGAAAATTAGGTTGTTTTTTTGGTATTTATTCAAAATAAGGCGAAAAAATAAATATTTTCAATCAAATAAATTACAGTGTATTTGGGACATAATAAAGTAAGTTTCCACCAAATTTCGTAGAAAAACAATAAATTTTGAAGTAGATAAAAATATAAGACCAAAAACTTGGTTTTTTTTAATTTTTCACCTAAATTTTGAGGTTATTTGAAAAAATTGTGAATACAAAAGTTGTAGAACTTTTTATTACCTACAACTTTGCCATTGAACTTTTTTCTGTAGGACTTGTAGTTTTGTCGGAAATCGAGAGAAATCATTTTTTTCTCTTAAAAGCTCCCCCCTCCCACTTCCCGAACTCGGATTGACCGTAATTTATTTTTCCTTTTATTTTCATCATATTCCCCTCCTTTTCTAATGGGTTTCATCCGACTGCGATTTTTTTTATCTTTTCATTATTTTTAAGGGCTTCTACCCCAGTCTATTAGTGGTTTCATTTCAACGCTTACAATTTTAAAATTATGCTCTCCAACCAGTGGTCTACTATGCTATAGCTAGTAAGTGCATTTAATAGCTGAAATTTTTTCGCAAGATTGTAATATGTCGCAGTGATACCGTAACATCTGCTAACAATTCAACGCATTATTTTTAGCACGTTACAATCTATGGAAGTGAAACTATTAAATTATGAAAATATGACATAGGACGGAATTAACGTCGCGCGTTGATCGCAAGTATTTGATAATCACTTGAAATTAGGTTTGTAGTTGCGATTAATCGAAAAATAATTAAGTACTAATTCTTCGATGATGTTTTTAACACGTTTTTAATGTGGCATGGCAATTAAAAATGTTGGGTAGGTCTAGGTTAGCTAGATATTTAGAGGGCGAAAGTATTTTTTTCTTTCACTTAAAAAAGCAGTACATTTACCACTTATTATTTTTGTTGCTAGAGATATTCGAGGAAGCTAACATAGGCTACTTTTCAGTGAAACATCACATTTCAATGGGCATTTCAATGCCCACGTGGTGTAAAGCTAGTATTTAGTTTATCTTTAGCTATAGTTTATCTTTCACTGGACGCAACCTTAAACATGGAACATTGTATCCAAAAGTGGAGTTTATACAGCGAGCTTAATCTCATTCCGAGATCAGAAATCTTGAATGAAGTCCCCCGGGAACTGTTCCACAGATTTCACGGATCTTATTTGCGTATTGTATTGCTTAAACTTTGTATTATTTGAGATCTATTATCGGACCGCATTCAAATAGCAGGGATTTGGAATTCATAGTTTGAGATTTTTGATGGGATTGGTTTTGGGGTGATTGTTTTTGAATGAATGTAACGAGATTGAAGTAATGTTTTGAACAGCAATGACTATAGTCTATGTTCGAGTTGGAGTATAGTTTATGATTTATATATACCTAGTATTTTTTTACTCTATATTATAGTATTAATGAGTCATGATGAGGGCATAATGTATTGTGAAAAATTGAATCTTTGTTTTTAGGGTGAGGAAAGGTCGTATTAAACTGCAATTGGGAATTATGAAAAAAACATTTTAGACTAGGCACAGAAATATTGTAACCACGTTGATGAAAATTATGTAGAAATGGAAGAATTAAAATGGACAGATACTATATATTTTAAAATAATAATGTAGGTATAAAATTAACGAAATTTTAGATATGACAATTCATAAAATTATAAAAAAATTAAACGAAGTCATCATTGTTACTTGATTATATCTAAATTTATTAATACCTATTTACTTTGCTCTCTTTTTAATTGTATATTTCAAATACTTACAGCAGTATAATCGGTAGCATAGAAGGATCTTCTCATCTGCCCTCCGTACGTCCTGAGGACTGTCGCGTGAAGTAACATAGCGCAGTAAGACATTCTGCCCAAAGGTTGTAGTGGGCCCCATTCTACTGAGCCTACGTAGAGTTCTGGGACAGACAGATAAATATATATACAGTAAATGTATTTGAAATTATTTTCATTAGGTATTTTAATACATAAATGTTTTATGCTAACACAGAAGATTAATAGGTGTTGTTATCATAAAAGAAACTGAATTTTAATATTTTTTCACGAAGCAGGTTTCTAAACATGGGTATCATTTCATGGGTAACATTTATTAAGCTATTGCATAGCTTCTATCGCGGGCCTTGAGCGAGGGGACCGAATCCAGAAATTCCGTAACGAAAATACCTCACGCTCCCCACTCCGACGGGGACGGGCGCGGAGGTGTGGCTTGAAGGCATGCTATGCAATAGCTTTACCGCGGCAGTTCCCGAGTGTCACACGTCTTTTTTTATTCCGTCTTATCACATTAGCTATCATGTAGTCACTGAAAATTTTGTCAAACTAATCTCTTCATTTAGTAACATACAAACATAATACAAAGCATAATACATATTAGGTATGTAATATTGATCTTCTTATCATTTAAGAAAAATTAAGCTTCTCCCAACTCACAAGGGAAACCCATTTATTCATGAACACAGCAAGCGTAAATCTTCCAAAACTTTTATTTTTACTTTTGCATTAACTACATTTATCGCTTAGCTTAAGCTAATCTTTTAAATACGCAATTGTGTTTATTTCCTACTAGATTTCCGCCCGCGACTTCGCCCGCGTTTGCAAAGGAAAACCCGCATAGTTCCCGTTCCCGTGGGATTTCCGGGATAAAAACTATCCTATGTGTTAATCCAAGTTACCCTCTATATGTGTGTTAAATTTCATTGTAATCGGTTCAGTAGTTTTTACGTGAAAGAGTAACAAACATCCATACATCCATACATCCATACATCCTTACAAACTTTCGCCTTTATAATATATATTAGATATTAGATAAATTACAATAGATGGTATACATTTTCTTTGATCACGTGGGTGAAGCTGCGGTCGGAAAAATACTAATTTTATATTATGTTATGTGACTATCTTTGTCCCGCAGTTTCAACCGAAGACGAAACTCAGAACAAAAATTTTTATTCACTTTTGAAATTGATTTTCGAAAACAGTGGCCTATGTGTGTGGGTAACTATTTAACAGACTTCAAAAAAAGGAGGAGGTTATCAATTCGGCCGGTATGTTTTTTTTTCTTCAGTATGGCTCTCTCATAGTAAATAAGATAATTGATTTAGGAGCTATATGAACAGGCTTGGTAGACTGCCAGATAGCTGGCAATTACAATCCCTTCGTATAATTTAGTGTAATTTCATCGATATATTGGTGTATCTATATTTTAAAGTATCTATACCTTGTAACGTATCTATAATACTTCACTACATAGTATAAAACAAAGTCGCTTTCTCTGACCCTATGTCCCTATGTATACTTAAATCTTTAAAACTACGCAACGGATTTTGATGCGGATATTTTTTAAATAGATTCTCGAGGAAGGTTTTAGAGGAAAGTAACTAATATCAGGAATTACGGCCCCGATTTGAAAAATTATTTCAGAGTTCGATTACCTATTTATCAAGGAAGGCTATAGGTTATATATCGTCACGCTAAGACCAATAGGAGTGGAGCAATGTGGATAAAACCGCAGGGCACAGCTAGTATTAGATATAGCCATATAGGCTATATGTATTGTAGATCGTTCACAGAATACTTAGAAGTAGTAATTAATTTATACATATAAGTTTGTTCTTCGTATCTTCTTTCTGCGAAGAAACGTCTATTAAGCTTAAGGAAGTTTATTTTTTCATTCCAAATACATTACTTATCCAACGTCTAATTTATTTGGTCTTTTATTTATAGAATGGAAGTAATTTTGCGTCAAGATTCGTTTTATCTGATAAAGGAAACTTATAAATCCATACTAATATTATAAATGCGAAAGTAACTCTGTCTGTCTGTCTGTTACTCAATCACGCCTAAACTACTGAACCAATTTGCATGAAATTTGGTACGGAGATATTTTGATACCCGAGAAAGGACTAGAAGTTTGACGGTATCTTCCAAACCGAAATTGATTAGCACAATACTTACATAAACGATTATGATTATGATGATGTACTTATTGTTTATAAATTTATTTAAAGAACGTAACAATAAAATAGGTTTTAAAACAGACTAGCTGTGCCGCGCGGTTTATCCTACATTGCTCCGCTCCTGTTGGTCTTAGCGTGATGATACATAACCTGTAACCTTCCTCGATAAATAGGCTATCTAACACTGAAAGAATTTTTAAAATCGGACCAGTAGTTTCCGAGATTAGCGCGTTCAAACAAACAAACTCTTCAGCTTTATAATATTATATCTATATTATAGATGAAATGAAATGAAATATGTTTATTATGGATACATAAAAGATACAAATAAATTAAAACAAGAAACTTAAATCTATGTATGCCACAAAAGGCCTGCCACTCAGTGCAATACACTGATTTTCAGTGGTTGCCTTAGAATGCCTTGCTGACAGTGGATGTATTTTTTGCTCAAAACTGCATAATGTTATTAAAAATGAGATGAAATAGCAACTGAAACACACAATACCAACATAACTCAAGGTGACAGGAGTCGGGAAACAATTTCAATAAAACTTGTAGGCTTCCATGAAACAAATAAAAAGCCTGCATAAAGAATAAACGCGTTAACATACAAGCGAGGCAGACCGTGTGAATACATTCGACCGTAACAACCTTTTTAAGCCTTTTTGGTTACAACGATTTGTATCAAACAGGAAGTAAAGAAGAAAAGAGTATGCCGAGTCGTGTCAGAAGTGAGTGACTTGTTTGGCAAGATTCAAAGATACCAAAATTGTCGCCTTACTCCATGACGTGACGATATTGCGTGACGAAATTTTACTTTCAACTCGCTTAAAGAAGTTTCACTTCAAAGGTATGAAGATTAGGTAGTGAAAAGGAACATCATCTGTCTTTAACAATTAGAAAATGATATGATACAGTCTACCTGAATGACTTATATTGCACGCCTCATAAGCGAAGCGTTGAGGTGGGTACTACTGTAACTTCGCGCAAAACATCTGATTTTTCAAACTTAAAATGTCTTTATGTATCATACATTGCACTTGTAAGATAATACATACACACACATATTAAGAAAAAACACTATTTTTAACGTTCATGATATTTTTGATGTCATTTTTGTTATTTAAACTAGTTAAAAAACAGTTTAAAAAAGTTCTGTCTTGGACGTCCGTGTGTCTGTATGTGCGGATCCTTTTTCTTGTTAACACGATAGCGACCGAAATACTTTACTAATCGAGTCTTTTTTTTTCTCTTACGCTTGAGTATGCTCAGGAATAGAACCCTTTCATTTTTCAGGGTCTGATTCGATGTGGTTTAATTGTTATTAAATAAACAAAAATAATAATTAATAAATATTTATTAAAAAAAATTATGAGGCGTGCACTTTTGGATTTTCCAAATTATTTTTAAAACTATTCTGCATCTATCTAATTAATTTCAAAGCTATTATTGATACCTATTACTTCTTAAATACTTTCATCTCTTTATTGAATAATATTTTTCCCTGATCCAACTTCGCAATTACTATGAAATCTAATGTGTCATATTCTTCTTAATTCTTGGTTATAAATACGTGTCACAAGAAAGCCCTTACGAAATAACAAGTCACCAAGTCTCCAATCATCTCATCCTGTCACACCATATCCTCATTGAAAAAGACAAATTCATCAGCGTCAAACACTCCCGTTGTCAAACCGCCTAAATTCAGTGAAAGCAAGACTGAAAATCCTTTCTCCGCATTTTTATTGTTATCCCGGATCCAAGCCTAATCCTGTTATCTTTCGCACGGGAATCGAACCCTTATGCTAAACGACACGTGTTCGGGCCTAATATAAATGGCTGTATTATGTCAGTGGAGAGAGGATTTAGGAATTTGTTTTTGAAAAATAGGTATATTCGGTAGCGAATGGATCTTTGAAAGCGTTCATTGTCGATGTTTGGGTCGAGTTTCCCCAAAAACTATATTCATATTAGATAGAGAAAATAGGATTGGTATAAACAAATGGAAAATTCAACACTAGTATGAAAATTCTTTGACAAATAGAATCCTACTACTATTATAAAGGCGAAAGTTTGTAAGTATGGATGTATGGATGTTTGTTACTCTATCACGTAAAAACTACTGAATGGATTTGAATGAAACTTTACCACAATATAGCTTATACATCAGAATAACATATAGCATAGGTTTTATCTCGGAAATCCCACGGGAACTATGCGGGTTTTTCTATGAAAACGCGGGCGAAGCCGCGGGTGGAAAGCTAGTACGATATATTATTTCTTCCTTTGGTACCTATGTTTTATTTTCTCTTTTCTTGGTAACCCAGACCGAGCTAGGAAGAATAGCCTTGTTATTTTAGGGATAAGCAAAATATTTGACACAGAGTGCGAGTATATAATTCACAGGAAACTGCTAACGGTTAGAGAAGTCATCTAATTTAGAGCTTTGATTGTGAATTGACGAATACTTAAATTAATACTAAAAATTAAGGAAAATTTAAATCGGGTGTTGTAAAATGACATCCTCTTTATAAGAGAGTCGTCACTGTAAAAATACAAGAAGTAACTACAAATTAAATAACACAAATTATATATTACATTATTATATTAGCTCAACTATTTGATCGTCTATTCTTTAGGTCAAGTTTCAAGATGGAATTCTTGGGATTTAATATGGCATACCTTTAGCGATAGAATTCTAGAGACAATGCAATAATATCTATGGAATGGAACTAGTCTCCTTTCAGGTAAAGATAAATATGGCTTATTTCTAGGAAAGGTGGTGAGATTGCAGAAAAGAAAAAATAGTGTGAATTTTTAAGCGAAAATGATGGAAGAAGTAGAAGAAAACGTTGTAATGGAAAACTTGATGTTTTTTCTTTCTGACATGACATGGAACATGACCATATATTTAGGGATGCTTTATTGTCTATCATGTCTAATATCTGAAATAAATGGCCCACAGGTACACCATCGTTATCAACGTCATCGTTTTGAATAATTTCTTAATAAAATGTTCAAAATCTCGTTTAAATCATGATTCCGACTTCGACAAAGAGATTTTATTTTTCAATCGATATCGGTTATTTGTAGTAATTTATTATATTAGTGATAATATTATTTTTTATTTATAAGTACTAAAATTGCTTTAATTATTAATAATTAATGTATTACTTACTGTTACATCTATAGAAGTATCCAATTATAAAGATGCACATAGCAAACGCGAAGAAGTTTTGGTTCAGCGCATTAAAAATGGCGGACTCGAAAGCTGTCGCCTCTCGATGGTGCAGATCCCATCCCATTAGGACTGTCCCAAACGCTATTGGGATTGAAATGATGAACAGGACCTTGAGGAGCTGGAATGTGTAAAGGTTATAGTCTGTTTTGTTTCTTGTTAATTGCCTTTAAGATAATTATTAGAGAAAAATAATTTGGTTATTTCCAATTTCGTGCTGCCAATTTGTGGTTGTAAATATTATTTTAATCTGTCTCAAATATAAATGAATTAGCGGAAAAAGTGAAGAGAATGTTGTTTTCTTTATATGTTTAAGTATAAATTAATTTTATAAATTAAATTGTTTGACCTAATGATGACGATTTTTAGATGATTATTTATTTCTAACTTCCGACCGCGTTAAAATCTTAAAAAATGGCAAGCTCTTAAAAATTATTATTATCTTAATCTTCTTGAAATTTTTTTTAAATAAACAGGTTAATAGACAGATATAAAATTCATAATTTTACGTTACATAAAAAAAAAAATCAAATTTCTTAACATACTTAACTACAAAAATTGTGCCAAACTACTCTTACCCATGATTCTCCCAGATTCCATTTCTTATTCTGGGCTCGATGGTAGAACCAGGCAGTCAATACACCCAGGTGGTAGCCAGCCCAGTTACCCTGGGCGGAGACATACGCGTGGTAGAACGTGTCGTTGTATCCGAAAATGTTCCTTATCGACCTGGAAGTTATATGCAAATTAGACAAAAATTGCTTGTACCTATTGTAATGAAATGAAAGAAACAAACATACTTTCGCAATTATAAAATTTATAATACAACTAGCGGTCCGCCCCGGCTTCGCCCGTGGTACCTACATGTTTAAACTATCCTATCTCTGAAGTTGGATCGAACTGCACATGGTGTGCGAATTTTATTATAATCGGTTAAGTGGTTTAGGAGTCCATTGAGGACAAACATTGTGACACGAGATTTATATATATTAAGAAGATATTAGCAATAAGGATATCACAGAAAATCTGTTTCTCTCCAACTTACTCAGGGAATATGCTAACACGTATAGGCAGCAGTTCCATGAAGTAGCTCTGCAGGAAGGGAATCAAGAGGCTGATCACCATCACCAGCGATAGCACTGGTACTCCAGACCGTGGCCATCTCCAGATGATGAGCATGATCACCATCGTCATCAGGAATAGTTGGGTATCTGTGCCTAGATACCTGGAATAAAAAATATATGAATACATCTAAACATTCGTATATACAGTGGATATACATAGGTAATAGGTATACACAATATACATTTATAATTTCACTAGTGGTCCGCCCCGGCTTCGCCCGTGGTACATATTTCGCAATAAAAGGTAGGATAAATGTCCTTACTCGGGTATCAAAATATCTCCATACCAAATTTCATGCAAATTGGTTCAGTAGTTTAGGCGTGATTGAGTAACAGACAGACAGACAGAGTTACTTTCGTATTTATAATATTAAGTATGGATATAAACATACTCACATATTTAAAGCATAAAATTAAAATCAGTTTTGATGGGGTATTCATGATTATTTATTTATGTATACGTATAATGAGACAATAACTTTTATTTGAAAAAACATATCTTTATATTATTGTATTTCAGACTAACATTCAAGTTTCGTGTCCAAACAATGCATATCTTTTTTTAGTATTTGTTACAAAATAGAAGGAAATCTTTTACAAGTACTACAGTTGTTATTTTGAACGAAGTTTTGAACAATGTTAAGCCAGATTAGAGTTCGTACAAAAAATCCCTCCTTAGTGCATAGGTACGTTATAAAAAACATATTGCTAAAATCTTTGTTGCAATTCTTATAAGCCAAATGTGGCTATGTGGCATTACATCTAGCTTATGAGACGCCGTTATTTAAAATAATAAATAAGATTATGTAACTATTTGTATTGTCAAGTTATGAAACTCATTATAAAAAGTTTTTTTGTTTGTCTGTTCGCAACAAATAAGCTCCGAAAATATGATATCGATTATAGATAATACGTAAAATAAATTATTTATGGATCTTTATTGTCTATATCTATAATATAATTGATCTATAATATATTGTAATGAAAATGTACGCTGATCGACTTGAAATGTAATGTTTCTAAATACTGAAATATTTTGGAAAACCCGTACTGTAAAATGCTATTTATTCCATTCAAGTTTTCCCAATTTTTTATATCCACCGGGAATCGAACCCAGCACCATTAATTTCCTAACCACTGGACCAAAGAGGTCTTAGAAACACATGTAATCTCGCATTATTATAATAATCTCAAATCTCACACGTTTCCTTTCACAACTGTCATTTTATTTGTTTTTTCTTAGAACTCGTTTTTTATTAGGCAATATAAGTACGATGTTAAAACAAATAGTTTTATGTATTACGTTATTATTACTAAGACATGACAAATAAGTGCTTATTGTAGGTCAGTGGGTATATTATAGAATTATATTAAATACTAGCGGTCCACCCCGGCGTCGCCCGTGGTACATATTTACGTTTTCTCTACATAAGAACCATCCTCGTACTTCAAGGTATATAATAAAAAAAGAATTATCGAAATCGGTCGACCCGTTCACGCGTGCTGACGTGACAACGCGAAACGGGTTCCATTTTTATCTATATACTAGCGGTCCGCCCCGGCTTCGCCCGTGATACATATTTACGTTTTCTCTACATAAGAACCATCCTCGTACTTCAAGGAATATAATAAAAAAAGAATTATCGAAATCGGTTCAGCCGTTCTCGAGTTATGCGCTGACCAACACATTTTGCGATTCATTTTTATATATAAGAGAAGATTATGTAGATGTAGATATTTGCAGGTATAATAATTATTGCGTCTGTTCTAAGAATGATGAGAATCAGCGTAATGTTTGCTTTTCGTTTTATTTAAGCGTATTTTATTTTTTTCTTGTGCAATTTATTATTTTATATTACTTCTTCGATTGTTTCATACAATCTATGTAATAGTTAAATGGATTGTATACAATTTAACACGTAAAACATCTACTTACTATTAAAGATACAGCTGCCACCAGCTTCTATGATATCTTACCAAAAATAATTCAAAAAACTTATCACGATGGATCTAACGGTCTCCCGATATAGGTGTTATCTCAGCGAATTTTGATAAAACTTAACCAGGAAGATAACTCAAAACACTCACCACGCCTGCGGCAAGCACAGATACTCAAACGGGAACACAT
>CAJQZN010021303.1:10791-43202 GCA_907164685.1 Colias eurytheme
CCAAAAAGATAGCTCACTCACCACGCCTGCGGCAAGCACAGATACTCGAACGGGAACACATTCGGCATCAGTATGACCAGCTGCCACCAGTTCATCCTGCACATGTCGCGCTCTCGCTTCACCACCGCGTCCCACATGGGACCGGATCCCATGTGTGGGACCCACGTCATGGCGAGTCCCATCACCACTAGTACCGCTGGCATGAGCCTGTAGACAAATTTTATTTTATTTATTTGTACCTTTAATATATCTATATTATTAATATTATAATCTATACTTAATATTATAAAGCTGAAGAGTTTGTTTGTTGGAACGCGCTAATCTTAGGAATTACTTTTCCAATTTGAAAAATTATTTCGGTGTTAGATAGCCCATTTATTGAGGAAGGCTATTGGCTATATATCATCACGCTAAGACCAACAGGAGCGGAGCAATGCGGGTGAAACCGCGGAGCACAGCTAGTTAAAGATACAATTCTTATTTAACTTAAAATCTGAATGACTAATTTTTATTATTGCAATTGCATGTGCCTATTAAACTACATTTACTTGTGTCAGAAGTGAAACTTCTTTGGCAAGATTCAAAGATACAAAAATCGTCGCCTTACTCCATGACGTGAAAGTATTGCCATGAATATTCTTAAATTATTTTTTGGTGGAATAATACTATACTTACCTACATAGTATAAAAAATCTCTGTCAATCTATGCCTATGTATGTTTAAATATTAAAAACTATGTAACGGATTTTGATGGGTTTTTTAATAGATAGAGATGAGAGGAAAATTTTAGTACATAATTTATTAGGTTTTATTCAAAGTGGGCGAAGCCGCGGGTGAAAAGCTAGTATTCTTTATATGTCACTTACCTAAGCCATCTATTAACAATAGCCATGGGGATGGTCTTCAAACTAAACTGATGGGATTCTGCATACGTTAACATTTTGTAGGCCATAAGAAAACCTCCCATGACGAAGAAGATCTGCACTATGATACGAGCGTTGAACAGCAGAGATTTGAAGAAATCGTCGTAGGACTGGAAGGAAGAAACATTACCATATAGAAGAAACATTACATTGCTACTAAGTGTAAAAATTTGAATAAGGTACATAAATTTGTTCATTTTAAGTGGGTCAAAATCACAGGTCAAAATCGACAGTAAGGGCCCTTGTCCACTAATAATGTGCGAGGAATGTGTTAATAACCAATAGCATCGCTTTAAACGCTAAACGCTTCAAACTTCAAACTAAATGAAGCGATGTGATTGGTTACATTCCTCGCTACGAAAAAAAAGGTCAAAAATTACGATTCCAACGCGATTTAAAATTATTAAAAAGAAAACATTCGAAATTCAATATTCGATTGACCAGCAAAGACCGTGCGACGCGCGAATTAAAAAAAAATCACTCAGATTTTGGCGCGAATGCTTTTCCCATTTAACAAAACAAAATGGATGCTTGTGGTTGAAAATTAAACATTGTTTATCCTCTTTGCGGTGTACAATACAGGATTTTATTTTATAGGTTACGATTTGCGGCGAGAAACATTGCATATAATCAGATGGTTGAATGGTTTTGAGATTTAACAGCAAATAAATGTAATTAAATTTAAAAACACGTATTTGAAATAATTGTATTGTCACCGATTTTTGATAAGCGTACAAAATATAACAAAATATAATTAATCTGTCCGTTTAAAATAGGTCAAAATCGACTCTATAGGAGTCGGTTACATAAAAACATACAGCTGAAGCTAATCTATATTAATATTATAAAGCTGAAGAGTTTGTTTGTTTGTTTGAACGAGCTTATCTCATGAACTTCTGGTTCGATTTGAAAAATTCTTTCAGTGTTAGATAGCCCATTTATCGAGAAAGGTTATAGGTAGTATATGATCACCCTAAGACCAACAGGAGCGGAGCAATTCGGGTGAAATTTTTTGAAATCCGCGTGGCACAGCTAGTAATAAATATACTTAGTTTAAAACACCTAAAAATTTAACTTTAATAAGCTTAAGAATTATTGTATCACCGATCCTTGATAGGTGTGCAAAGTATGAATTAAATCTGTCCGTTTAAAGTAGGTCAAAATCGAGTCTAAAGAAGCCAACATACAAGTGGATTACTGTTATAAGTATGATTTAAATCTATAATGGACTAGCGGTCCGCCCCGGCTTCGCCCGTGGTACCTACATGTTTAAACTATCCTATCTCTTAAGTTGGATCGAACTGCACATGGTGTGTGAATTTTATTATAATCGGTTAAGTGGTTTAGGAGTCCATTGAGGACAAACATTGTGACACGAGATTTAAGATGTAACGATTTCATAATACACTTTTGTCATTATTTTACACTTAACTGACTTTGAAAGTAATCAATTAGGAATGAAATTACAATCATTAAATGTATTTTGAGTTAAGGTGTATTAATTTTAGGTTATGCCAAGGCCTTGGTCTTATACATTGCATAACTAAAATGAATGGACTGGAATGGACCGATATTGATTTAGTTTGTTTAGTTGCAAAACTCGTAAATGGAATGATGGTTCTTAGCTTAAATAAATATAACATTTATTTGTTTTTTTCTGTCTTTTTATATTATGACATAGGTACATACAAAGTTTGATCTAAAATACGTATAAATAAAAGTATCTGTCACGAAAATGTTAAAAATATGTACCTAATGACGATTCGAAATAGACTACAGGCCCATGTTGAAAAATTTATGGGTCATTTGAACCACCAGGTATCTAGAACGATATAAGAGCATAAAATAATAAGATTCAGCACTATGACGTCACTTGTAAGCTGTCCAACTGAGTGCAGATGAGAATTCGAAAGTACAGGTAGAGATTTTTTCCCCTTGTCTCCATGATTTTTGTACGGCGTTGCGGAATAATGGATTAAAAGCAGTATAGAAATAGTATGACACAGATGCCGTACAAAATCAAATGACCAAATTTACCCCGGCAATTGTCGGAAAATAAAAATAAATTCCGACTTTGGGTCCACAAAGTCACAAAGCCATTTTTGGTCCACAAAGCCATTTTTACTAATCTGTGGTTTAACACCACATTAAGAAAACATTTATAGAAAAGTACAAACATTTTCTTTTAGCAGCATTAAATGATAGTCACAATCCCAAGGTTGTTACGACCGATGCACATTGCAATTTCATATCGCAATGACCGGTAGGCCTAATTTTGCAACACTGTGCAGTAATGCAGTTAAATGTATCTAAATGCTAGACTTAGTTTTCTAGATGTCGAGCATTTCGAAAGTGAACTACATACTTAATCTATACTAATATTATAAAGCTGAAGAGTTTGTTTGTTTGAACGCGCTAATCTCGGGAACTACTGGTCCGATTTGTAAAATTCTTTCGGTGTTAGATAGCCCATTTATTGAAGAAGGTTATAGGCTATATATCATCACGCTACGGCCAACAGGAGTGGAGCTACGGGGGTGAAACCGCGCGGAGCAGCTAGTCTTGCATAAATAAGTAGTTGACTTTAATGGGAAGGATAGAGTAAACTACTGACTCTTGCATACATATTGTCGAGCCAATTTAATAGGCAACATTTGACGTCTATCAATTTTATCTTCATAGGGTGGTAACCTGCTTAAAAACATCGATTAAAGTGAATTAATCGATACGGACTTGAAACATTTGTCAATCGAACTTGAAACACATGACAATAATTATGATGATTTTTATTCCCAAGTAATCAATGCATTCGATTCTAGATGTCAGATTTAGATTTTTAGAGTAACGTCTCTGGTATTTAAAAAGAAAAAAGGTTTATTGACACAAAATTGTAGCAACGTCAGTTCTTTAAATCAGAAATTGTTTATTATGTTTAGAATGGTTTATCAGTAAAATCAAATCCTAAAATTACTTGTATCGGTCATTATTATTATAAATATGTTATCGTAATTGAAAAAAGTTAAGCAAATGTACAGTTCTAACAAAACGAAATATCATATTATTCTATGTCGTCGTTACTAGGTTACGTTGTTGAATTTTGTTGAACTGTCAAATGTTGCCTATTAAAATGGCTCTACAATAATTTTATGTATTTTTGTAGTAGGACAGATAAGGAAGATAATAAATGAGAGGGTATTTTATTTCTTGTGGTACAGTGATGAATGCTTGCGCTTAGTAGGGTGAGGTTTAGGGTTCAATTCGATAAATAAGTCATAAAAAAAGACGGGTTGCACTGGGGGAGTGCCGGCAGAAGTGAAAACTTGATTATTAACGTTGAGCATGTTTAATATCCATCCGTCTTACGCTTTTTCGATCAGGTCACGTGTCCAGACGCGAGTTTAAGATTTTATACCCATTACAGAAAAAGTGCTCAACGCCGCTAAAGAAGTTTTCACTTCAAAAATAGTTTATTACCTACTTGTTGGTAATGGAAAATGGATTGACGATAAAAGAAAACGTTTTAATAAATGGTGATATTCTTGAGCTAAAATTATACTTGAAATTCCTTTTAAATATCTGATATGTTTTACATAAAAAGGTAAAAATAATGAAATATTATAGCTTTTACTGAAAGACAATGGAATATTTGTAGTATACAATTTCTTGTTTTTAAATCGACCTTCAAGCATTCCCACAAAAATAAAACTTTTATTTCAGAAGGGCACCAACTTATCTTAATCCAAGCCTAGCACTTCAAATTTTTATACATTTCATCAGAACAGACGGTCACTAGTTTTATAGCGTCGCCTATCGCGACATAAAAACTTCTGAAGAACCAGGCTGTAAAACTGATACATATCCATGATTATTTTTCCGACCCAAATATCGACCAATAGAATTGCACCATTCGACGTCACGTGGTACAACCTACATGGTATTATACTGATAATTTTTTGAAAATTTTCTCTGGTCGTTGACGTCAAACTGACAGGTTGAATTCAATTGTGAAATTATTGGCCGACATTTGGGACGGAAAAATAATCTCCCGAATACCACACGAGCTTCAAAATTATCTGGCATTTCCCTCAAGGTTCCCTGCAAACAAATAAAGTCGTCAAGTTTTTCAGGAAAAATCATTTTTATCATTTTTAACCTGAAAAACTCGACTCCTTCATTTGTTTGCAACGAACCTATCGGAAAATAGCCGATAATTTTGAAGCTCTTGTGGTATTATAAGTGAATATCTCATAACCAATAGTATCGCTTCAAACGCTAAAAACTTCAAACTAAATGAAGCGATATGATTGGTTATTTCCAAACACATTCCTAACATCACATCCTCGAACATTATTGTTGGAAAAGTATTCACAATGGGCAGCGTTGGGCCAATAAATGATTGTCGATGTTTGCCGCCATTAGGGTGAAATTATGAATCTACAATGACGGCCGATCATAGACATTGAGGCCCTCTATCGTGATTGCCTCTACTCACCCAACGCTGCCCATTGCGAAGAGGTAACTGCTGTCTCTTAGGAATTTCCCTACGTTGACAACTTGAATATGGGCTTAACATTAATGAATTTGAAATTGAGGTATTATCTTCTGTAAAATCTTTCTTAGTAGAGCTATTTATGGAACAAAACATGTTTTTGTATAGACATCTTGAATGTCAGAAAATGCTTTTGTTTTGCTTCATTATGTTTGAGCGTACAGATTTAATTGTATTTTTGTACACATATCAAGGATCATTGACAATACAATAATTTCACGAGTACAAGCGTGCGTTTTAGTTTTTTTTATATATTAATAATTTCATTTTTATTCTGCATATAAGTAGGGATACATAATTATAAATAACTAGGTTTCCGCCCGCGGCTTCGCCCGCGCAGTCAAAGAAAAATCCGCATAGTTACCGTTCACGTGGGATTTCCAGGATTGTGTCATTTTCCCGGGATAAAAAGTAGCCTATGTCCTTTCTCGGGTATCAAAATATCTCCATACCAAATTTCATGAAAATTGGTTCAGTAGTTTAGGCGTGATTGAGTAACAGACAGACAGACAGAGTTACTTTCGCATTTATAATATTAGTATGGATTTGTTTAGTAAGGATGTTGACTTATGGCAACGAAATTGACTTTGATAAACATATAATTTATTTAGGAATAAAACATAATGACATATAAATATAATATACCATAATAATAGTGAACGTGGTCCTAAGGCTTACGAAAGCCTAGTACTAAGTACTAACTTAGGTCATTGACATTCATTAGGCCGTTCACCCGCTAAGGATTAGATTGTTTACAAAGCAATTGTTAAGTTAGATTAAGTTTAAGTTTTGCAAGAATTATCCGCCAAGTTACAGCTTAGTCGACTTATAATTAAAAGCAAAATTGGATTATTTGTTAATTATTTTGGAAATTTATTCATTAACGCAATTGTTTATTTTAAAGAATTAAATATAATGTTGTTAAATATAATGCTTTTAATTTAATTTTAAATAAAAATATAAGTACTATTCCATTTTAATATTAATTTATTGTTGTTTTTGTTACACAATTAGTGAGTAAATAAGTCTTGTGCAATTGCAAGTGTGCCAAAAAATTAATAATGTTATTATTGACGGAAAAATATTAAAAATTTCTTCGTATTCAGTTTGCAAAATGTATAAATAATTATTAATTATAATCAAACCCCTTGTTCTTGTTTGTGGTTTAGACTTTAATATAACGATAAACCTTAATGATAATGGCATAGATTTATGATAAGTTAAATTATTAACTTATTAAAAAAAAACACAAATCACACGTGATTTCGCAGTTATTTAAAGTCCAATTAAAGTCAAATAATAATAATAATTGATCATTAAAATCGATAATAATAAAACACGCAAGTCAAATGCACTTAACACTATTTGCTATTTAGTTACACAATACATAATTATATTTATTACTGATTTATCTTCCATTAATTTTGAAGAAATAGAATTGTAATGTTGAAAATTATATATTATGGTGTTGAAAATTACGAACTGAGCTTTTTAGCTGTACTAGCTTTGTGCCCGCGGCTTCGCCCGCGTTTTCAAAGAAGATCCCGCATAGTTCCCGTTCCCGTAGCATTTCCCTGATAAAACCTATCCTATGTGTTAATCTGAGTTACTCTCTATGTGTGTGCCAAATCATGCGCATCGTTTCAGCAATTTTTGATTGAAGGAGTAACAAACATACAAGCTTTCGCATTTATTATATTAGTAGGAACTAGTAGGATACATTTATAACTAGAACTATTCGCGCTTACAATTCTAGAAATCTGTTAAAATACTTACATTTTCTATGAAATCAGGGTTTTCTGTGTATCCATAACCGATAAATATCATCGAATGAAGACCAAGGATCATCACCATTGTATAGAACCTGTAAACAAAGTTTTGATAAATATTTATTCGTTTTCGCTTTCGCTTCGCTTCGTTCGCTCGATTGCTATATATAATTTAGCCTATATTATGTTATAACAAGTTATATTATAGCGAATATTACGCGAGCAAAGCGTGCTGATTAAATACGAAATATAGATTTCGAGGAGCCATTTTTGAGTTGAGTTATCAGGAATTGCAGATGAAAAATTTATTACTTTATGTATCCAAATTTTTTTTGTCGCAATCATGTTGTTTAACGTGATCAGTGTATTCAAAACTACATGTCCCTTCGCGCTTAGTATACCGATAGTGGGACACCCTGTATAATATATTTATTACTCTGTTTATTTATTATTCTATACCATTAGTTGAATAATCAACATCAAATGTTAGAATAGATTACCAAGTAAATTTATATATTAATATTTAATTTTAACCTTAACATATACAGTGGGATTCCGAAGGTTAGAGAAACTTTGTTTTAGTTTACTGGTCCTTTGACAAAGTTTGTGAGAAGATTAAAGATTTATACGGACCTCAGATTATGTAGGACTTTCGGAAATATATAAAACTAGCTTTCCGCCCCCGGCTTCGCCCGCGCAGTCAAAGAAAAACCCGCATAGTTCCCGTGGGATTTCCGGGATAAAACCTATCCTATATCCCGGGGTAAAAAGTAGCTATGTCCTTTCTCGGGTATCAAAATATCTCCATACCAAATTTCATGCAAATTGCTTCAGTAGTTTAGGCGTGATTGAGTAACAGACAGACAGACAGACAGAGTTACTTTTGCATTTATTATATTAGTATATAAAATTAGTTCGACTTTGCTGGCATGGGCACTCTATAGAGCTTCGAAAAGTAATCTTTTTTAATGTATTATGTCACAATTTTCAAGTATGAACCAACCCCCTATTTCCAGATTGATAACTTAATTCATACATCTAAGTTAAATATCATCAAAATCTGTTCAGCCTTTTCGTGTTACAACGGACCACAAAGCTCAATGTGATAATAAATAACTCAAGAAATACTTACCGCATTGCTTGAAAACATTTGAAGATTCCTCCATCAGCACTGCCGCCATATTTTAAAGCTTTCCAATTCTTTTGCAAACAAAAGGCCAAAAAATATCTGTTGCCTGAATAAAAATAAAAAAAGAAATAAGTCAATATGTAATCAATCAAATGAATAAAGTTGTTTAGAGATTGTTCAAGTAAAAACCAAAACATATTTATATTAGCTATTTGCCCGGGCTTTTCCGATTGTATAATAACTAACACAATGTTTACTTTCTATAATATAAAAATGAATCCCAAAATGTGTTGGTAAGCGCATAACTTGAGAACGGCTGAACCGATTTCGATAATTCTTTTTTTATTATATTCCTTGAAGTACGAGGATGGTTCTTATGTAGAGAAAACGTAAATATGTACCACGGGCGAAGCCGGGGCGGACCGCTAGTGTTTATATAATTAGGATATAGTGTTGCTTATTGTGAAGTTGAATTATGATCGTCTACATTGAAACTTATTGATTTGGAAAAGTTTATTTTATTAAAATAAAAGCATGTAGGTATAAAATGTAGTACATTATTAACAAAAACATTAGTTAATATTAAATTTATCAAATAAATACTAATATTATAAATATCTTATTTTGAACGTGCTAAGCACACTACTGGTCCGATTCGAAAAAATATTTCAGTGTTAGATAGCTCATTTATCGAGGACGGCGATAGGCTACATAATATTATCATCACGCTTACACCAACAGGAGCGGAGCAATACGGGTAAAACCGCGGGGCACAGCTAGTCAAAGAACTACGTAGTAATTAGTTTAGACACAAAGCTATTAACACATTACAAATGAAGGCCCCATAAATAAACTAATTCCAACTGAAAATAGCCGTGGAAATCCACATGTCACTTAATTATTCAATGCTCCTGAGTTGGGTGGAACTTTATAAGTGACACATCAATTACCGACTGTCATTTTTGGGATAGACAAACATGCTGATTTGTTACGTGATAAGTGTTGTTTGGGTTGGTATTATTAGGTGAAGGTATTTTGAGAAAATTTGTGCTTCGTGTTCCTATCTCTATCTATATTTAATTATGTTGCAGTGATCTGGTTGAATTTACTATTTGATTGAATGATTATTGCGTTTATATAATGACATTATTCAATTGAATGACTAGGCTGAACGTTGATTTAACAAGCGTTATTCAACCAGATGAAGGCGACTAATATCTATATACAAACTATAATATCTATATAAATATTTTATTATTAAAACTAGGGCCCCCCCCCGGCTTCGCCCCCGCTACATGATTACGTTTTTTTCATAAGAACCATCCTCGTACTCCAACGGAATAGATTCCGCAGCGTACGCGATGACAGAATTTTTATTAAGAAATTTTTTACTCCTTGGGTTACATTATTGCAGTTTTGGTAAGGATCTCTAATTTTTTTGAAAATGCCATATAGCCTTTGTTGCTCAGTGAATGCAGCTTTCTAATGGTGAAAGAATTTTTTAAATCGGTCCAGTAGTTTATGCGTGAAAACCATACATACGTACATACATAATTACAAACCTTTCCTCTTTATAATATTAGTATAGATGAATAAATACTTACATTGCTTATCTTCAGGGGGCCAGAAGAAATAGTACGCAGTGCATCCAAGATTGACGAATAATATCAGCAGTATCAACAATCCAATTATTATATCCAAAGTGTCTATGGGTAGTTGATCTTCTTGTGTCTTACAATATCGGACTGATAAGGATTCCACCTGATAACAAAATGATTAACAGCCTTGATAAACAAATATAATTTTCGTAATTAGTTAGTAGGTACAGGTATAAGCAAGGGAAAAGGAATAAAAGTGGCCAAGTAGATTTTGAGTTACATCGAGTGTTTTGAATATTAAGTATATCATATTAATAATCAAATAATATAAAAAAATCCCTATATAAACACACATAATTATGATATCTAAGTAATACTCGGTTAAAAATAGGCATTGTAAGAACAATCTTTTAAGTGCAAGTTGGACTCGCGAACTAAAGGTTCCGTACAAATAAGCTATTTTTTGCTATTTTTTTCTTTAAATTACTCTTTTGAATCACTTGAAAATACGTCTTGTTTTATTATTGTGATAGCTGCCAATATTAAAACCACATAAAACACTCCATAGTTTTTTTTGCTTCATATTAAACTACAAACAAGAATTCTGATATTTAGGCTTTAATATATAAACAAGTTAAACCTACTCCATAGTTTTTTTTGCCAAACAAACAAACATTAAAATTTTTATACTCTTCCCTATAATCACTACATAGTATAAAACAAAGTCGCTTTCTCTGTCCCTATGTCCCTTTGTATGCTTAAATCTTTAAAACTACGCAACGGATTTAGATGCGGTTTTTTTAATAGATAGAGCGATTCAAGAGGCAGGTTTAAGTATATAATTTATTAGGTTTTAGACAAAGCGGGCGAAAAACTTACCTGTAACCCATACCCCTCATGTATACTAGCGTTGAAGCATTCTCTCAAAGCAGTCACAGTCAGTTCGGTCACATTCGCATGAGATAAGTTCAGGCCACAGTGCTGTGTGCCACAGACGCCCCTGTGTAGTTTCGTGTGCTTGTAGTTATGGTAGTAGTGTGAGGAGAAATTCTGCAATAAATATATATTATTTGACATTAAGTAAATGTTGACAATATTAAAAAATAATAAAAATGTGTGCGTGTACTAGTGTACACACGTAAGAAGTGAAACTTCTTTATGACCTTATTTTTCAAAAAATAATTTACTAGGTATATGCAACTTTACAGAAGTACGTCGAATCAAAGATAGTGTGTACGGCGTAACGGAAAAATGTCACGCGTAACGAACAAATGTTACACTAAATTTTTTTCCAACCCCGATAAAGAAGTTTCACTTCAAAAATTGGTGAAGACGATTGCAGGTCAAAATGTAACAATGAATAAAGAATATTCCAATTCTGTCTCATGTTTTTTTTGCCTACTCTATGGACAAAGCACTGTATAAGTATTAAGTATACAGTCTAAATTCGTGTCTTTAATATTACACAAATCTTTATTTAATGCTATGTACTCATTTATTACTTTTTGGATAAAATCGGGTTTTGAAATCGATAAAAATTAAAAATTTTCAAACTACCGTCATGCAAATAAAAAGAGCGTGAGAGCCAAGCACACGTGTCAGAAGTGAAACTTCTTTGGCAAGATTGAGAGATACCAAAATCGTCGCCTTAGTTCATGACGTGACGGTATTGTCATGACCTTGAAATTTTACTCTCAATGCGCATAAAGAAGTTACACTTCAAAAACTTAAATGCGATTTATTCCTTTTAAAAACGAGTTTTAAACCCGTTAAAATTACCTTAATATACTGATACAATGGTGTTTCATCTTCCAGCAGCTCCATATCAACTATACAGTACACAGCATCTTTGTCCTTGAGACATTTGTCGAAGTCATCCAACTCGGAAAGAGCCGGCATGGAACTGTAGTCGAATACATCCCGGGTTTCTACGGAGAAATGTTTATTTTTTATTAAAGTATCCGGTCCTTCCCGGCTTCGCCCGTGGTACATATTTACGTTTTCTCTACATAAGAACCATCCTTGTACTTCAAGGAATATAATAAAAAAAGAATTATCGAAATCAGTTCAGCCGTTCTCGAGTTATGCGCTTACCAACACATCTTGCGATTCATTTTTATATATAACTAGCGGTCCGCCCCGGCTTCGCCCGTGGTACATCTTTTACGTTTTTAAGTTTTCTCTACATAAAAACCATCCTCGTACTTCAAGGAATATAATAAAAAAAGAATTATCGAAATCGGTTCAGCCGTTCTCAGTTCTTCAGTTATGCGCTTACCAACACATTTTGCGATTCATTTTTATATATAAGAAGAAGATGAGATATAATATATGAGATAATATGATTTATATAAGACTCGGTGGTAAGGAAGTCTTATCAATAAAAGTCGGTGATTCGAAACCCAGCAAAGAATTTAGTAAGAAAATCAGTAGTGACGAAATAATTTCATTTTTAGAAAAAAAAATGTAATTATGTTCTAATAGATATTTATTTTATATATTAAATTTTCTAGTGTGCCACACATCTAATATTATTATGTTTTTGTGTCATCTGTACCAATATTATTAAGCAGAAGAGTTTGTTTGTTTGAACGTGATAATCTCAGGAACTACTGGTCCGATTTGAAAAATTCTTTCGGTGTTAGATAGCCCATTTATCGAGGAAGGGTATAGGCTTATATCATCATGCTAAAACTAATAGGATCGGAGCCACGCGGGTGAAACCGCGGGGCGGGTATGTTATTGCTGTAAACATATTATTATGCTATGTTTATTGCAATAACATACAATATCATATTATGTGAACGTCGAGACTCATAAAAAAACTGCTTTTCGTGGGAGTTTATAAAAATTCCGTCTAGTCACATCATAATGGCAAAGCAGAAGTCTAATATTGTTTTTCTCAAACGTCTTTGAAGTGATTTTTCTTACATAGATAGACTTAGTTAATTACGACTATAAGATAAATGTATTCATACATCCAAAACAAAAAATATAAATTAAAAATTCATGTTTTTTATGGAAAAAAACATGTTTTTTGCAAATTTTGAGTTTTGAGATGGGAATTTGTAATCTGATACAATCGACTAATGTTTTTTTTTATTTGTTATTCACAACTTTATAGTTATCCATATTATAAAATAATTTACTACCTTGCTCTTGAACAACTCTCAAAGCAGCAGCTATTAAATAAACTGCATCAAAATCTGTTGAGTAGTTTTAAAGATCCAAGCGTACATACATACAGACATTCTGTCCTAGACGCGGGAAGCGACTTTGCTTTATACCATGTAGTGATTATTAAAAACTAGTTTTATTTTATAACTAGCTGTGGCCTGTGCCCCGCGGATTTACCCGCAGTTCTCCACCCTTGTTGGTCTTAGCGTGATGATTATTAATAGCCTATAGCCTTCCTCGATAAATGGGCTATATAACACTGAAATAATTTTTCAAATCGGACCAGTAGTTCCCGAGATTAGCACGTTCAAACAAACAAACTCTTCAGCTTTATAATATTAGTATGATTAAACCTACTACTAAACTACGCTTAACCACTTAACCTAGGTTTACATTCATGCCATTTCACCATCGCAATGCAACGCAAGTTGCATTTCCGATCAAACCTGTTATTTGAAATAACTAGAAACTATAAACAACGTTTTGTTAGTAAATAAACGAGATATTGATCTAGATACTAATATTATAAAGGTGAAGAGTTTGTTTGTTTGAAGGCGCTAATCTCAGGAACCAAATGTCTGATTTGAAAAATTATTTTACTGTTAGATAGTCCATTTATCGAGGAAGGCTATTAGGCTACAACCACATTTACAATGCGGGTAACATCGCGGAGCAAAGCTAGTATCGTTATTGAATGTTAATTGAAAAAATGTGTCATATTCAATTTCTAATTTTCAATAATAATAATTATGAATACAATATTTTCGTTGTTAGAATACTAACATTTAAAAACAAATAACTTAGAAATTGATATTAGCCGATAAGTTAATCATAGATTAACGGTAGATTAAGTTAAACCCAGATTAAACAAGTTAGTTACACTTTTGAAATCTAGAAAGGATTGCAAGCAAGATTCTAAAATATGATGTAACTGCAGGCCTTTTTCGATATCAAGTTACCTAACTATATAGTTACCAAGTAATCGATCAATGTGTGAAATCATAGTAATAAATTTCCTTCGGCTTTGTCCGCTTTGTTTAAACATTAACAAATACTTAAATTTTCTTCGAGAACTCATCTATTCATTAATTAAAACACTATGAAAATTGATGCATCAGTTTTTGAGTATATCGCGAACAAACGGTATCGGTAAACGGTAACGAGATCTTTGTTTTATAATATGACTAGCTTTTGAAAAATATGATTGTAATTTCAAATTATTGCAATTAAATTTATTTGAAAATTAAAACATTTATTCAATGTTGAAAAATCACAAAAATAAAAAAGTAGATCAGGAAACTATGTTATATTTTAAATTAAAAATATAACAAAATAATGCAACTGCATTTATAATCAAATGCATTAATTCCAAAAACCTAATTATTTTTGGCTTTAATTAAGTAATTATTTTGATAATGTTATTTTTGTTTTTTATTTCGGAATTTAAGGTTATTACGTATTTAGAGGTATTTTTTAAAATTAAGCAACAAAATATAAATATTTATTTTGTTTATATTGCATTATATTTGTATGTAACAAAATTCATGATTAACATCGGATTTTAATTATTAATTATAATTATTAATAAAAGTATATGTAATACTAGCTTTCCACCGGCGGCTTCGCTCGCGTTTTCAAAGAAAAATCCGCATAGTTCCCGGTCTCGTGAGATTTCCGGGAAAAATCCTATCCTATGCGGTAATACAAGTTACCTGCTATACGTGTACTAAATTTCATTGTAATCAGTTCAGTATTCATTGCGTGAAAGAGTAACAAACATACGTACACATACACATGCATCCATCCTCACAAACTTTCGCATTTACATAATACTGTGCCTCGTGGTTTCACCCACATTGCTCCGCTCCTGTTGGTCTTAGCGTGATGATATATTATAGCCTATAACCTTCCTCGATAAATAGGCTATCTAACATCGAAATAATTTTTCAAATTGGACCAGTACCTAGTGGCTGAGATTAGCGCATTCAAACAAACAAACAAACTCTTCAGCTTTTATAATATTAGTATAGATTAGTAGGATAGGATAGGATTATGTAGAAATAATATATTTATTGAGATAAAGCCATAATCTAGGTTATCATCTATCAGTATGCGTAAGTTTTATCTTAATCTGTACAATGGTTCGTGCGTGACTGAGGCTTTTATTTCTTTTTATTTAGGTTACATTGCATCTTCATGTGTTTGATATTACGCGAGCATTAAGAAATTAAAGACTTTTAACGGATTTTAAACGTGATTTATTTAAATTATAACGCCGAAATGTGGGCAAAGTTTGTATTTATAAAATTAAATTAAACAAAATATAACAGAATATTTCAAAAGGAGCCGGGGCACGCAGCTAGTCTACTATAAAGTAATTTATAATTTCCTATCATTAATATATAATAAATTATTATATTGTCTGTCGGAGGTCACATAATAATTAATGACGTCATAAAAATAAATTACTTAGGTACTTCATATTTTCAATCATACAGTTCATCTTTTTGTGCGATTGTTATATAATTAACTAGCGGCCCGCCTCGGCTTCGCCCGTGGTAGGTACATATGAAAAATAGATGTTGGCCGATTCTCAGACTTACCCGATATGCACAGAAAATTTCATGAGAATCGGTCCACCCGTTTCGGAGGAGTATGCAGACTAACATTGTGACACGAGAATTTTATATATAAGATAAATGATAAACAATAATTTAATTTTTTTATCGACTGAATAAAGAAGGATCTGTTTTGGAACATAATAAATCACCATTTAAAATAACTTTTCTTTACATGTAATAAAATTGTGCAATACCAATGTTAATACATTATTAATGTGTCATATAACATATTATAAAAATATTACATACTAGCGGTCCGCTCCGGCTTCGCCCGTGGTACATATTTACGTTTTCTCTACATTAAAACCATCCTCGTACTTCAAGGAATATAATAAAAAAAGAATTATCGAAATCGGTTCAGCCGTTCTCGAGTTATGCGCTTACCAACACATTTTGCGATTCATTTTTATATATAAGAGAAGATTATAAAAATATAAAATTAAATCAAAAGGCTCAAAATGCCTTGAAGAGCTTAAAATATTATCTTCTAGCTGCCAATGGCCCTAAAAAATCCCGTTCATAATTCAAAACTTATCTTAGTTTATAGTATATATTGTCTTAGTTTATATCGTTATATTATTATTTACTTCCAAATATAGAGTAATATTATGTATTTTAATATAATATATATATTTCATACAAAAATTTAATTGTATAAAATATAATAAAGCAACCTTTGAGAAGAATACATAGAGATTTTCCCGCCAATTCGTCTCGTTAGAAATTTCCAGAATCCGGAGTAAAGAAAAAGTTTTTTCATTAGTACTTTAAAACTTCCAATATTTACTTTGTATGTATGTCCCTTTTTATAATGTTATGTGTCTTTAATTGGGGAAACGATAGACATAACATATCCATACCTACTAATATTATAAAGCTGAAGAGTTTGTTTGTTTGTTTGAACGCGCTGATCTCAGGAACTAATGGTCCCATTTGAAAAATTCTTTCGGTGTTAGATAGCCCATTTATCCAGGCAGGCTATAAATCATTATTGTTAAGACCAACAGTAGCGGAGCCACGCGGGTGAAGCCGCGAAGCGCAGCTAGTTTCTAATATTTTGCTTGATAATAATAATCAATCTATTTGAAAAGCAAGGAAAAACAAAAAAAAAGACATAATATGACTTACTCGGAAGCAACAGTACAGTCGGTCAAGTTCATCCCAAAATTTTCGTATTTAACACTTTTTAACGGATTTAAAACGCGATTTATTCCGTCCACTAATAACCAAGATCAGTGTAATTTATTTAGCATTCAAGAGGCCGTTTGAAGTATACGGAATAAATCGAGTTAAATATTGGTTGAATTTTAAAAAATCTAAATTTTACATATTTTTGACCATCTCCTAAATTCCGCGGTAACTATGTCACGTTTCATTTCAGATACAACGAAATAAAACACTAAAAAGTTCGATTTATTAAACAACTGTATTACATAATGAAAAATCTAATATAAATTTTCATTAATAATATCCGTTAAAATTTCAATTTTTTAAAAATTGATATACATTTAACTGTCTCTTAAATTATAATAAAACTAGGTCATATTTTATTAATTTCTTAAAACTTGAAGTATATCCATGCTTTTTGAGTTTAGCCCGAACATACATACAAAAAGAAAAAAAATCTAACTCTATATTTTTGACTTCGATATCTATGATGATCTATTGTAGATCACGTCCCAAGTTTTAAAAAAATATTAAATGAACAAAAAATAATCAATGTACAGTTTTCACTTTACTACGATTTTATAATATTATTATATGTATAGATAATTAATAAATTACATACCAATATTATAAGTCCCATTTTGGGCGAGAACACTCACAGCACATAGGGCCAGCCACCACATTTTGCCACGAACAAACGACTAAGCTAGCGAACCTAGCAATTCAAACGGGGATAGGATCATAGTAAAATTTTACGAAACCAGAGACAAATAAATGCAATGTTTTTTAATAGACAAATAAAGTAAGGTCTATGGTTATGAAATTAAGGTTATAGTGATGTGAGTGAATTATGCAATCTATTTTAGCTATGTACTTTTACGAATGTTCAAATGAGTAAGGGTTATTCTCTAGTTTATTGTTTATATGTTGCTATATAAATAAATTGGGGATTAAATAAAGACTTTTTTTTGTAAATTCATTTACTAATAGAACGGTCTGAAATTACAACCTTCTCTAAATTTTTTGCAACCTTATGGTCCTTTAAATTGATTGACACAGCACATAAAACAGTGTGAAAAAAGTAAAAATAAATATTTTTAAGTTTACTTTGACCTCAGAGGCGGATTTTTTTGCAACTTTACTACGATATTTTTTTGAAATAACATGAGGTATAGGCTTTTTCTTCTTTCTTAGTGAAAGTAATTTCACTGTCTTAAATATAACTATAGCTTAAGATTAAGGACCGGTTCCACCACTGATGGTGTCCCTGATAGCCTATTTAACACTTTTTACCTAAATTTTCATACATTTGCCACTTTACTAACAGATAAGCTATACAGAACATATCTAGAAGATGACTAACATTGAATTAACATTAACAAAAGTTAAGCAAGAGATAAATCCAAGATGTATCTCTTGCGTAGTTGACTTGTTTCTCTCAAAACAACTTAAACAGACTTAAAAAAACCTAACTAATTGTATAATACTTAGTAACTTCTGTCACCGTACTCTATTATATAAACCAATCAATTTGTCACGGTGTTCATTGATAAATCGTAACTACGCAAGAACCTAATCATATTGCACATTCAAGTCTCAGACATGGTTGGATATCTATCTAGTATTAGGATTTAGTATTATTGTATTTTATTATGTACACTAATAATGTAAAACTGTTTGTTTGTTCGCGCTAATCTCAGTAACTACAGGACCGATTTAACATTATTTTACCGTTGGTTAATATGTATGTTTCTTCTTCACGCCTAAACTAATGAACTGGTTTGCATGAACATAACCTGAGAAAGGACATAGGATAGGTTTTATCGCAGAAGTCCCACGGGAACGGGAAGTATGCGGGTTTTTATTTGACTATGTGGGTGAAGTAGGTATATTAGTTTCGCTCGTTTACTATAAATGCTAAAAAGTATTCATTATAGGTAATTGTCACATCACTACATAGTATAAAACAATTCGCTTTCTCTGTCCCTATGTATGATTAAATCTTTTAAACTACGCAATTACGTATTTTGTAACTGCTTTTTTAATTGATAGAGTGATTCAATAAGAAGGCTTTAGTATATAATTTATTAGGTTTTAGACAAAGCAGGCAAAGCCACTGGCGGTAAGCTAGTCTATCTATACTAACATTATAAAGAGGAAAGGTTTGTATGTATGTATGTATGGTTTTCACGCATAAACTACTGGACCGATTTTGATGAAATTTGGCACAGATAATCTTTAGACTTTAGACTTTTATTGCGAAATATGTACTACGGGCAAAGTCGGGGCGGACCGCTAGTTTTATTATAAATGGTAAAATGTTTTATATGCAAAATAATTGTCACATACACGAATGATTATAATTAAGAGCAATTCGTCGAAGAGTTTCGTGTCATACGAGTGCAAACAAACGCATTGGTGCGTGTCGCGTCCGTTGCTTCATTGAGCTGCAGCGTGTGAGCACACTTGCGCGGGAAAACGTATTTTGCGATAGTTTTAGTAAAAAAATAGCAAAGGTGTTAATGATTTTTTGGCATGATTAATATAAAATGCTGACTTCTATTCATTTATTCTAATTGTCAAAAAAGAGCGTGTGTGAGCACACGTGTCAGAAGTGGAAAAAATATACCAAAATCGTCGCCTTACTCCATGACGTGATGGTATTGTCATGACAAGACCTTGAAATTTTACTCTCAACACGCCGAAAGAAGTTTCACTGCAAAAAGTTTTCTTTTTATAATTTTCTTGTAATCATTAATATTTAATGCTGACTTCAATTTATTTATTCTTTATCCTTCACAAAAATAAAGTTATTTTTCGAAGAGTGTAATAAAAACGCATGTCGTTGGTACGAGTGCAAACAAACGCATTGGCGCGTGTCGACGTCCGTTGCTTCATTGAGCTGCAGCGTGTGAACACACTTGCGCGGGAAAACGCGTAGTTAAAAAATGCTAATGATTTTCTTGTCATCTTATACATGCTGATTCAAATTTGTTTATTCCTTATTGTAAAAAACAGCTATTCTTGAATAGTGTAATTTTATACGAACATCTTTAAAAAGGCATTGGTGCGTATCGAGACGTCAATTCTTTATGTGTCAACACAAAACCGCTTTTTTATGCTGGTTACTAACAACATTCGTACGTACAATTTACCTATTTTACTGAAACCATTTTAATTTTGCGCTTGAATACAATTATAAAAACAGATTTTAACCTAGTGTAGTCTCCAGAAACAGAGGAATACTCAGAAAATATTCAACATTCACACTAATGTTATTCGCGCCAATTTTCCGGTAGCGCGCTAGTGTGTACACAGCGTAACATAACGAGTTTTTATAATTTTAACCTACATTATAAATGTGAAAATTTCGCATTGCCCAATGTGACGTGTTGATTAATACATACATCCTTATGTTTAATCTGTATTGGGTTATGTATATAACATTTGTATGTATGTTATGTGTAACTAAACTTCTCCGAAACGGCTTGACCGAATATAATGAAACTTTTTTGTGTTTAGGTTTGAGAATAGGTGGTCAACTATTTTTTAAGGCTGTTTGTTGCTTGACTATGTGATATAGAACGTCATTGAAAAAAAGCAACGCTATGATATAAGATCTACACTTTAACAGCCTCCTTATTGTCCTTAAAAATATCATAATCCTATATACCTTAAAATAATAATCATTGCTTGTTCTGGAAAAATACTAAACATTTTGAGAAAAGTAACTTTGAACGTAAAGAAAATCGATCATTATAAGATATGAAATGCTTTCTCCAATACCCAAAAAAGTCACTTTATTAAATCGCTATTTTTTACAAATATAAATAAAAACACTAGCTTCAAAAAACAGGTGCCGAGCAACGCCTAACTAGACTTTAATACTAGTCTAGAATCAAACCTTAATAGTTAAACGCACGTTATATATTCACAAGCTTAACTTGAAAGTGCTAAGTAAAACTAAGTTTTTTTTATCATGCGAGCATCTCGTGACAAGTGTAATCCGGATTACAACTTATCCAACTTGGATATAACTTGCGAACTGCATTAAAACTTGTAATTTAACCGTTTATTCTAAGTCAAAGAATTCTTACATATAATGCCTGTGTATAATATGATTATGAGGATAACTTTTCCTATAATAATCCTACTATTATAAATGCGAAAGTTTTAGTTTGTTTGTTACTCCTTCACGCAAAAACTGCTGAACCGATTTTTATTATATTGGCACACACATAGAGGGTAACTTGGTTTAACACATAGGATACTTTTTATCCCGAAAATCCTACAGATCGGGAACTATGCGTGTTTTATTTTGCTACGCGGGCGAAGTTGCGGGCGAAAAGCTAGTATTATATAATATTATGTCTGTATTTTTGGAAAAAATAACTAAAAACTAGGGAACATAATATTTTCATGTGGTTTTCCTCGATATTTAGAATATTGCAAATTAGTTTTCTAGTTGATTGATCAGGATTTTTTAACTTGAAAAATAGTTACTTGTTTTTTAGATCCCTCATTTTATAAAGATTCCAGTATTAATTATTTGGTAAAATTAAATACCAAGGTTTTCTTCAGTACATGCATTTTTTCTTTGTTAGTTACGTTAATAATAATTATTTCCAAATCTAATAGATACTTAATCTTATAGCTGCAAGGCATATTAATAACTTAGTTTACTTAGGCAATTACTTATGTGCTTTTATTTTTTGATATGGAATTCTTTCGTAACCGTTAATGTAATAAAGCACTTCGATTTGACATAAGTATTCTAATATTTGTTTATAATTGATATCAGTATTAAACAATATTACTTGTTAATGTAATGTAAGCAGCATGTTTTCTTAAAAAAAAAAAAACTTAAATTGAAGTTTACAGTAACCGTATTTTGATTCATAAATCGTAAATGTTATTTAATTTTTAATTTCTTTTATTATTATACACACGCAGGTACATAAAATATGACTGTTTTTCATGTGAAAACGTATTACTGGGATAAATAATTCTACAAGCATGTATTTAAGTAAATTGCGTGAAAAAATGTTTATTATTATTTTATAGATAGATCATTTCGGCGAAACTTATCTATAGATACAAATATTATGAATCTGAAGAATTTGTTTGAACGCACTAATCTCAGGAACTACTGGTCCAATTTGAAAAATTATTTCGGTGTTAGATAGCCTATTTATCGAGGAAGGCTATGAGGCTAGATATCATCACGCTAAGACCAACAGGAACGGAGCACTGCGGGTAAAACCGCGGGGCGCAGCTAGTAATTCTATACAAATATAGGTAAGAATACACATACAATTTCTAAAAACTTTATATATCTATGATATAACATTCTTCAAAAGCTAGCTTTTATTAGGAGAAATAAACCTAGATTCCTACATTCCGATCTAAGGTACACAGAAAGGCATCTTCCAGTACTTTTTAGTTTTTAATTAGTTTTCGCGCTACCAACACTATTTAAATTGCAATCTGTAGGTACATTAGAGTATTTCTACGTATTTTATTTAAGGTTCTAAGATTTTTTAAGTATTAAAATATTTTTAAATATTTAAATAAATAAATATTTCAGGACAATTTTCACACACGGCACGATCTGATCCCATACTAAGCTTTCGCTTGTGTTATGGAAACCAGATGGCTGATAAACATACATATATATAATTTTTAAATAAATACTTATATAGATAACTAGCTTTCCGCCCGCGGCTTCGCCCGCTTTGTCTAAAACATAATACCTAAATTATATACTAAAACCTTCCTCTTGAATCCCTCTATCTATTAAAAAAACCGCATCAAAATCCGTTGCGTAGTTTTAAAGATTTAAGCATAAGTACATAGGGACATAGGGACAGAGAAAGCGACTTTGTTTTATACTATGTAGTGATTAACACCCAGACACAGAGCAAACATCTATGTTCATCACACAAATATTTGCCCCGGGTGGGAATCGAACCCACGACCTTCTGGCTTGGAAGGCAGGGCCACTACCAACCAAGCCAACCGGTCAGTCAGTTTAAAATATTAATGTTATTAAATTTAACAATGTTTAAAGTCTATTCTTTTGAAGGATAGCCGTAATAAAAAATACCTAAGCTAAATAAATTAAAAGTAAGGAGCTTGCAATTTAGCAGAAATAACTTACGAGCAAGTTTCAAAATTAAAATGTTAGTAGGTAAGTACTTAATACGTAAAACATGATAAATATGATTTATTTTTTGTTTAAAACTGCCTCTTATTGAGATTCTAAAGTTAAGAACTCACAATAAATCATTTTGAATTTGAATTTGAATTTGAGAACTTTAGTACTTCAAGTATAATTCTTTCATAATGCATTAAAAATACGTACAATACAAGAACTTCATATTCATGTTTTCGAACGTTAAAATAATTTAACCCGAAACTTTTTACATTGGTCCAAAAGGCCGGCACGCGTACTTGTAATTCAGAACGTGACCATTGGAGGGTTAAGGGAAACCAATTATAATCTGGATTCAAGATGTCTTTAGGGCTTGGTCCTTTTTGTTAGTGTTTAATTCTTTTCTTCATAGTACATCCTACTAATATTATAAATGCGAAAGTTTGTGAGGATAGATGGATGTTACTCTTTCACACAAATACTACTGGACCGATTACAATGAAATTTCGTATGTAGCTGAAGAACCAGAATAACGTACAGATTACTTTTTATACCGGAATCCCACGGGAACGTGAACTATTCGGGTTTTTATTGACGCGGGCAAAGCCGCTGGCGGAAAGCTAGTTTTATATCTATACTGTATCCTTATATTATAAGGCTGAAGAGTTTGTTCGTTTGAACGTGCTAATCTCAGGAACTGCTGTTCCGATTCGACATATTATTTCCGTGTAAGACAGCTAATTTATCGAGGAAGGCTATATATAGGCTATATATCATCACGCTAAGACCAACAGGAGCGGAGCAATGCGGGTGAAACCGCGGAGCACAGCTAGTATATTATATAAATAATTTGTATTACTATTTTTACTTAATATTGTCCTAAAACAGTTTGTATGGTAAACTATAAAGCGAAATAAACGCGAGCGAAGCGTGGCGAATGTCATGTATTACTACTAATTTGTTAAGGATTAATCTAATTAGGTTAGTGGAGTGAACCATTACGCATCACCAGGCATTGACTAATAATCAAGATCAAGATATCATTGCAAATATATATAGCTAATTATTGGACTGTCTGTTTGTGTTACAAATTGTAAAATGACCTTTTGTTGGTATTTGTGTATCGACAATGTATGTGCTTACACTATTTACGTATCTAGTATTTAGTAATCTGTGATACCACGTATAAGACAAAGTCGCTTTCTGTTTGTAAATCTACGCTATAGATTTTGATGCAGTTTTTTTATTAGAAAGTGATTCAAGAGGAAGGTTTCTACGTATATAAAATGCATAATAAGATGCATAATTGCACCCGCGCGAAACCTGTGGTCTCTAGTCGTAAGATAACAAATAAATCACGTTTTTAACCCATAAAAATACTTGAATTTTCAAAAAACTAAATGGTCATTAGTAACTTTTAGCCACTGTCGCATTGGACAGCTCCTACTAATTGTTCTCTAGAGAAAATTGTCACTTTTTTCGGTAACTATCGAGAATTACCAATGGAATTCGAGACCAAAATTCGAATAAATGTTTGCCTCAATTGGTACTCTTTTCTGTCTAAATGAAGTTAAAATGTGTGGTTTAGATCGTGTGTAGAATGAATAAAATTTAAGTGAGTTTGGTATTTTTAAAATCGCTTTTTATAAAAGCTTTGAGATAAAAACTATGGAATTGAGTAGTAGGTACTTTATATTACCTATCTATACTTTATTTTCTATATTAATTATAAAGCTGAAGAGTATGTTTTTTTGTTTGAACGCGCTAATCTCAGGAACTACTAGTCCGAAAAATTCTTTCGGTGTTAGATAGCCCATTTATCGAGGAAGGTTATAGGATAACTAGATTAAGTGGTTTTTGGGTTTATCATAATCAAATAATAATTAAAATTAAATCTTTCTGCTTTATGTACTTTATTTATTTACCTTAAAATAAAAAAGAAAATGCATTTTAATTATTTTTTCAAAAAAATACCCAAATAATTCAGAATATTCCTTCCTATGTTTCTACGCCAATTTGAAAAGCTAATTAATAAATATTTATTCTTGCATATATTTATTCAATATTAAACTACCTACTATATTTGTGTTCTATTATTTGAAGTTACACAGCAGTTGTTCAGAAATTTACGTAAATATAAAACATCTCTATTCAATATTCATATTGATTTTGTCTTTAAACTAATTTACTGTATAAGCAAAACAAAACTACAGGGTGATCTATTTATTTTAATTATTTATCTTTAGTTAGAGTTAACTTGTTTGTTATCTAAATATAATAGAAACATAAACACAATTGGAGTGTTTGTTTGAAATTGTACTACGATTGTATTAACTACGAATTAATAAAAGAAAACAAAAAAGAACAACATACAAGGTATTGCTAAAAATGTAATTTAAAATAGTACTCAAAGAAGTGAGTTACTTTTAATGTGCCAATTTTTTTAGAATGGGGCTTGGAAAGCATGATGAGTTTCCGAATTTAAAAATAAACTTCATAAATGTTTTTGCATTCTGAAAATTATTAAAATAGTGTGGTGAAATCAAAAGCATAATTAACAGTATTGCTTTTGATTCTGTTCTGTTAAGTCACTATTTCTATAAAAAACCCCATCAAAATCTGTAGCGTGATTATAAATATCTATGCATACAGACACACAGACTGCAAAAAGCGACTTTGTTTTATACTATGTAGTTAAGATAACACTTAAGCAAATAGACTTCTAAAAATAGTTTAATTTTGCAACATAAGTGTTCAAAAAATTGCACATAACACGAAACTGTATTTATCAATTATCATGAAATGCATGTTTTGTAAAACGTACATTGACACATTTGTTAACAACTAATGGCCCAAAATCATATGAGTCATTAATTTCGTAATGTAAAATGGGCTTAAGAGGTTAGTCAAGGTTCCTACTTATAATATACATGTAAAAGTTTATTATATATTAGCTCTGCCCCACGGTTTCACCCGCATTGCTCCGCTTCTGTCAGTCTTAGGGTGATGATAATATATAGCCTACAACCTTCCTCGATAAATGGTAGCCCATCTAACACCGAAATAATTTTTCAAATCGGACCAGTAGTTCCTGAGATTAGCACGTTCAAACAAACAAACTCTTAAGCTTTATAATATTAAGTATAGATTTGAAAATATATGGATGGATGTGTCTTTCAGCCTTTCAGCCAACTGCTAATCAACATCAAACTCAAACATAATAATGTATTCAATTAGACTGCTCTTCACTTTTGAACCGTTATTACATATTTTAACATTTACCACCGATTTGGAAAGCAGTATCTATGGAGAAGAATCGGCAAGAAACTGCATAGTTGCTAGTATAATCTATACCAAATATGAATGAATGAATAAAATTTGATACAGATAATATCTTCGATTTGAGTTCAAACGTTCCTCTGCTTTTGGATGGTTTTAGTGGAATAAATTAGGGATATAATTATACTATGCTTGCTGTGTGGTTTTGCGTGTGGTTTAATGGTTTTTGCAATACTTTAAACTTCGAAATATTTAACAAATTACTACTCAAGATTAAAAATAAATAGAAATAAATCTACTTATTGTTTCATTTTGTGTTTTGTGTTCGCGAATTGTGTTATGGTCTACGAAATTTATGGCATAGGGGTAGTTTTATGCCAATAATTTAGTTGATGAATGTATTTACAAAATATTTGAACTCCACTCTACCCACTTACAAATATTTTAATTTTGTATTGAAGATTATGTATATACAATCATGTTGAATGAACACTTCTATTATTTTATCAATACAAAATGCAAATTAAACTTATTTTATACCTAATATCCTTCACTTAGAGTTTCAAATGGCACACATTATTTATAAAAAGACTCGTCCGATTTCCCATGGGCTACAAATTGTTTTGAAAAAATAAAAATCTTTAAAATCAGGTTATATTGGTTGATAAAGTTGTTAGAATTCCCTTAAGGAAAGGGAATTTCCCTTGAGGAAGGGAATTTCCCTTAAGGAAGGGAATTTCCCTTAAGGAAGGGAATTTCCCTTAAGGAAGGGAATTTCGCTTTTCATGGGTAATTATGTACTTTGGAAGTAATTAAGGGTATTTTATTTTGTAATTAATTTAGTAACACGTGTATAGAAAGGGTTAAGGAAAAGTTTTAGATAATTCTGAAATAGAATCGTTTTCAATTTGATATAATTTGATCGTTCGCGTTGTAATGATTCTTGAGAAACTTTTATCATAAATAACGGTGGACGTCGTTATAATATTCATTCACAAAGAAAGTTAAGCATTAAATTTTATTTCATTGAACACTATATAAACTTTCGAATGATACAAAAATTCACGGGTACCAAAATAAACGTAGAAATATAAATAAAACCGGCCAAGTGCGAGTCGGGCTCGCGCACAAAGGGTTCCGTAGCAGCAAATATAATAAATTACAGTTAAATCAACCTATCTCAAAAACTATAAGAGATTCTTTGATCAAACCAAAAATCGTTGAAAGAGTTAATTAGCATGCATCACCTCTATTTTTTTTAGAATTTTATACCCCGTAGTTATAAAAATAGAGGGGGGGGGACATACTTTTTACGACTTTGAGAGCTGATATCTCAAAAACCGTTCACTTTAAGAAAAATGTTTTTTAGAAAACTTTATATCATTTTAAAAGACCTTTCCATTGATACCCCACACGGGTATGTACATCGAAAAAAAAAATTTCATCCCTCAGTTACATGTATGGGGGGCCCCACCCCCAATTCTTTTTTTTTACTATTTAGTGTCATATTTTTGTAGCGGTTCATACAACACATATTCCCATCAAATTTCATCACTGTAGTACTTATAGTTTCCGAGTAAATCGGCTGTGACAGACGGACAGACGGACAGACGGACAGACGGACATGACGAAACTATAAGGGTTCCGTTTTTGCCATTTTGGCTACGGAACCCTAAAAAGTGTATTCATTCTATTAGTTTAGTACACTCAATATCAAAGACGCGTTCAACGACTTTTTAAAAACAATTCTGGCGTTAATAACTACCCTCTTGATGATTTTTCAAACAATTCCACACAGGATTAAAATAAAATAAAAATAAATTGACAAACGAGTTGCAACAGCTGTTATTTTTACAAAAAAAAAATTGAATTTGTAAATTAATCCTGTTGTTATCTTGAAAGAGTAAGAGACAGACAGAAAAGCTATCGTATTTATATTAGTATGGATTATTAGCTGCGCCCCGGGGTTTTACCCGCATTACTCCGCTCATAATGGTCTAAGCGTGATGATAATATATTAATAATATTATTATTGCCTGTAGGTAACCATTTTTCAAACCGAACCCGTGGTTCCTGAGATTTGCACGTTCAAGCAAACAAACAAAAAAAAATCAGCTAGTAATAGCCTATACTTTATACGCGGGCAAATAAAACACTTAAATTATTCACGTTAGTAAATTTATATTATAACAAACATACATACAAATAGATAACATTCAATACAAAATTCAACCCCATACATAGGTAACATCCATACATACATTATGGTGTAAAAATGTTTGATACAATCACGTAACGTATCAAGGAAGTGACGCCGGAAGACGACGGAAGCGGGCTTATCTCTCTCTCATTTACACACTGGGTGTGGTGCAAGGTAAGAGCGGGATGGCATGATGTTAATGTTGTTTGTTAAAGTGTGAACAATTACATTTGAAAATACAATGGCTGTGTGGGTATACAATATGTGAGTAAGAAGTGATATTATGGCTATCAAAAATGTAGTAATTAAATTTTGTGAAAAATAATACTCTTGCCGTCTTGAGTTGAGGCTGCTCGCTCTGTGTGAATTCAGCTATTTACAGTTTCTAATATTTTTTATTGACAATAGGGACGGGCCAAAATATGTGTGTGACTATCTCGCCTGATGCTAAGATGTGGTCTACGATGGTACGCACTCCCCAGAAGGTACCCGTTCACTCTACTATTGAAGACGAGAGACCGCGACGAAAAGTGCAGCAAGTACCAGTCCCTATTATGGTTCGGATAAAGAATGTAGAGTTGATTATGTGACCTTGTAAAATTGCACATTTTTAAATTGTAGGATATTTCAATTTACCTAATAGCTGTGCCCCGCGGTTTTACCCGCATTGCTCTGCTCCTGTTCGTCTTATCACGATGATATATAGCCTATAGCCTTCCTCGATAAATGGGCTATCTAACACCGAAAGAATTTTCCAAATCGGACCGGAGTAGTTCCTGAGATTAGCGCGTTCAAACAAACAAATTAACAAACTCTTCAGTTTTATAATATTAAGAATAGATTATTCATAATATCTCTAACCGCTTACTCTTGGACCATACAACATAACCGTCAAAGCAAAGACGTACAGAGTCAGAGCCGTAATTACGAAGTCTTCGACTTTGCTAATGTGGGTAGAAAAGTATTAAAACTTGACTATATGCTAATCGACTGAACTTGTAACTCGATTCTCGAGAAATTTTAATGGAACTTTTCTTAACGATTCGGTTTTGTTAAGTGTATTTGAAGTTTTTGTTTGGTAATTCCGGTTTGATTTTGGCACGTTTTATTAGAGTAATTAGCGAGGTTTTGTGTTAATTTTCGTGAAAATGTATTAATGTATGTATATCTAAGATAAGTAATATTATATCGCATGTGTTCTATTTTTAAGCATAGCTTTTATCATTATTCTCAGACTTTGAGCGCGGCGACCGAATGTAAAAGTTCCGTAACGAAAAAACCTAACACCCCCCACTCAAACCGGCACAGCGATGCGATGCTATGCAATAGCTTTACCGCGGCATGCAGTCCTCGTGTGCCACACGTATTTTTTGTTATTGTGACCATACCATCATAATATAAACTGGTAGAAATAACTATTATTCGTTTTTAAGGCGTAATAAACTAGATCATCTACTAATCTAAGGTTAGATGAATGTTACGATGTATTACACATTCAGGAATATTATATGGACGATAAAGACCCATGGAGGGTTGTCGCGTAAAAACCACAGGACAGTTCTTTGGCATATTATGTAGTTAGATATAAGTTACATATTATGTAAATTTATTGACATTATTTTAAAAGAGCAACTATGGAGTTTCTTGCCGATTCTTCTCCGATACTGCTTTCCGAATCGGTGGTAAATGTTAAAAATACTATGTAATGACGATTCGAAAGTGCTACTAAATAGTAGTCTAATTGAATAAATGAATGTTTGAGTTTGATTGTAATACTGTGGTAATACTCCATTTACATATTATGTTTTCTTACATGAAACAAACAAATTATAAGTAATAATCCCTCCTTGTCATAACTTTAAAATAAAAAAAAACCTTTAAATTAATTTATTTCTGCAGTTTTCTACGAGTGCCCTGAAAAAGCTTTTAACTAATTAGTTGAAAAGTTCTTAAAGTAACACTAATTTAAGCATGCAGCTTGCACTATTACCTGGGTGAAAGTAATCTTTATAATATACTAGATTTCCGCCCGCGGCTTCGCCCGCGTTTGCAAAGGAAAACCCGCATAGTTCCCGTTCCCGTGGGATTTCCGAGATAAAAACTATCCTCCTATGTGTTGATCCTATGTGTTGATCCAAGTTATCCTCTCTATGTGTGCTAAATTTCATTGTAATCGGTTCAGTAGTTTTTACGTGAAAGAGTAACAAACATCCATACATCCATACATCCTTACAAACTTTCGCCTTTATAATATATATATTAGATATTAGACTAGCTGACCCGACAGACGGAGTTGTCCTGTCTTCGTGCAAATTGTCAAAATCGTGAAGTACGCTGTGGTCAAGTATACGTTATGTTTTAGCATTCACGAGGCGATTGATTTAATTTTCTGTCATTATATTTTCTAGTACTTATTGCATTTGAAGGCTATAACACTAAAAATTAAAATTTTCTGTGTGTGTCGTCAAGTATTTTTATACTCTTTATTGACGTGACAAAACAACGTTTTTCGTGTCTAACTTTTGTATATCACTTGTATCACACTTACTTCGGCTTCACTCCTGTTAAATTTGTAATCTAAACCAACATTCACTTGAGTATTGACGACACCCAAAAAAAATTAAAATCGGTCCAAACGTCCACAAATTCAGTGTAAAACACCCGCACAAAAGTAAAATATATTTAAAATAACCTATTATAAAGGAGATTGCCCAAATGACTATGGCACTTGGTATCGCAATCAAACTTATTGTGTCAAGATGAAATACTTATAGCTCAATTTAAAGCTTGATGTGAGTACCTACTTTTAGATATGATTAAAGTTTTTATGTAAATAAGCCGCAGTTCGCGACAATAAAAATAATAAAATAGTTTTATTGAACACTTCAAAAAAATACTTAATCGAGTTTAAACTAACGATGAACGTTAAGTTTTACATTTATTACATAGGTAATATTTTAATTTACAATACAAATGTGAAAAGTAAATCGTAATAAACATTATTTCAAAACAAATAACGTCGAACAATGCGTCGAACACATTCATTTCAAATAGAAACATAATAAGACGCTTGCAAGAGAGATAGATATATGTGTCAAAACAAAATCTTTTACTTTTATTTCTATTTATTCGGTATAATTAAGACTTAATAGTGATACATATGATCATTATAAATACAAATAGGAATTTACAATATCACGAATACGTGGCACAACTAAAATTTTACCGATACCACCCGTGGTCATTCTCCTTTATATGTAAGTATGTATTTAAATAAAACGAACAAACAAATTGCTTAGTTTAGTTCTTATCTCTAGTGCTTCTGTAATCTAAGCTATTAATATCTCTAATTTGCTGAAACTTTCCTAATAGGGTTTTGTTAAATTTTCCGCTATTATTATAAGTATTTTAAACTTCGCTCTGTTTAATTAAGTTTAATAAGGTCTAAATTAATTTGGTTGTATGTATGTTGTTTTAGTATGTTTATAAACGTTTTGCATGCGACTTCATTCGAGTGAACTAGGTACAGTAGATGTTTATCGTTTTCACTTTAAAAGAAGCTTTTAGTTTTCTTTTAAAATTACAATTTTAGATACCTACTTACTACCCAGAAATGTGACAAATATCGTAGTTAAAAGATTTTTAAGCACTCGTTTTAAAACGAGCCTTTTTTCATTTATGTAGAAAAAAAATCAAACGAAACAATAAACAAATTTTCCATATCCGTCATTTCATAATAAATAGCTTCCCTTTCTTCGGAAAAGCATTCGAAGCTTTTTCCACTAAACTTACCCTGTTTCCTTCAAAATAAAAAAACAATACATTTCGGACGTATCAAAACGTGT
>CAJQZN010021309.1:1139-11447 GCA_907164685.1 Colias eurytheme
TACTACGCATGACGTGACCTAAACCCATATAACGTGACAATACTACGGGTAAAACGTGGCTATATGACATGTGTATGACATGAAAAAAATACACACATAGACTCACATACATACATTATATTATTTTTTTTAAGTTAAAAAAATTAAAAAATGTAAAGACCCGTCAAGGTTTGGGAGGAAAGGGAAGTCAAGTAACTTACCTTTAAAAAAATAACTCATTTTGTTAAATGGCTGTAGTTGTTCTTTTCTAAATATATATTTTTATTAAATATAAATCAACAATTCCTCATAAATTTCAGTATCTGATGAAGAAGAAGACATTCCTTCAAGGTGTTACCTGAAGAGGCAAGCCCAGCTCATCATTGATACTAAATGTCGCAGGAAAGGCTTCCGACCACCATACCCTCGGAGATAAACGGCATCTTAGACTTAACTGTTATTATATGAATGTCATATGATAAATAAAGACGGAATTCAAACTTATTTGCAGTATTTTATTCATACCCCAATTGTTAAATAAAGATTTTATTAATGCAATCTTAGAATGCAATAATATGTTGTTTTTATACCAAATTATTATGAAGCTTTGCTTGCATTATGAGACATATCAATAAAGAATAGGTATAGATTTTACGCCATCCTGAATAAAGTAATGTAATAAAGAACCTAAACATACACTACAAATTGTATACTACATATCTTCCATGGAGAGCGCTGAGATTTGCCTCGTAAGTGCCTCGAATGCAATTGAGCGATTTCAGCCTTACAGCGCCATCTATCGGAATTTATAATCTTTTTATGTGATTATGTGCGTTTGTAGCTCTCAAACTGACTGGACCGATTTGAAAAAAATTGATATTGCAATATTAGAGAAAGGGTTGATAAACGTAATATAAGAAACGGAAAATATTTTTCTAAAAATACAATTTTATGTACCTATGGAATACGACACGAATACGAGCTCACCGGCTCGCACACAGGGGGTCACACATTATGTAATAAAATTAAAAAATCTCTTTGGTAAAAGTATTGAACAAGTATTGAAGGAAGTTTCACATGTCAGCAGGGTCAAAAACAACAAATGTCAAACAAAAATACACTCAGAAAACTGTTTACAAACATTTACAATAATTTTTATCATTTTACAAAAATAATCTTAAATAAATCATGTTTTGTCCGTACAAAAATTCGTATTTACAATTGGTATGTGCGATGAACCCAAGGGTATTGAACAAAGCAGTGGATCAAGCTATGGGGAAAAAAGAATTTGACCCCCATACAGGTTAATTATTAATTGAATATCATTTTAAATCGTTAAATGCAATTTCTTCGCATACAAACTGTAAGAAAGCAAAAACAAATATAGTGCGGTGGGATTCGAACCCACGTCAATTTGTTACGCACTTAAAATTGTCGTCAAACTGATCACCTACTAATCTAAATTAAAATCTTATTAGAAGCTCAATTAAAGGTGTGAAATGCACCCCTGCAATAAATTCCTGTATTTATGACCGTCAGAATGTGGAAGCTCCATTTAATTAAAAATTTTAGTGCATTTTTATTGTCAAAAATCCAAGACGAATTGTAGTGAGATACTGTTTAAAGTGCTATTCATAACGCACCTATTGGATTAAATTGTAGTAAATTCCTGACTAGTGTGTGACAATCCTGAGTTTGATTCCCAGACATAAAAATTAGTACTTGCGGCAAAGGGGAATAAAAGACACAGTCTTGTTCATAATTTATTTAAAACTTAATTTGTACATAAACTCTTACACAATATACAAAACTATAATTTCCTAATACTGTAGAACGGCCGCCAGCTCAAAGGCTAGTTTCCATGCAGCCCTCGCTATACGCGCCGCATGTCGACGTGACTCGCGCTCGTCTCGGCTTCGGCCGCAACGGGCTAAGAATTGTCAACAGAGAACTGCACTCTCCAGACCATTTGGTGCAATTGCAAGCGCTGCATAGTGTGCTCGATCAAGTATGAAATGTTTAGTAGTACTTTAAGCTCTGTTCTTAGTTTTTATAAAAAAGAGTAGAGCTAGGTATTTAACTGACGTTACATTAAAAACCTATCGACGATGAATGATTCAATTATCACTATTTTTTAAAATAAAATCAGTAACTCTGTAATAACTTAGAATAACAATTACTAATTATTTAAGCTTCTCTCTTTTATTGCAAGAAAACTAATACTAAAATCATAATTTTAGGTGCAAATATCAGAAAATGCAACCTATTTAATAAATATTCACTTAGTGTATCGGTTGATAGACCTGATGCGTAATGAAGATCCAGTTATTCGAGAAAAGGTGTGTTTGATTCTAACCACGTTGGCGACTTACCGCCAAGGGAGAGATAGGATCATGACTCGACCGAGAATTACTAAAAATCTCATGTGGCTTATTCTTAGAGATCGAAAAGAAATAAGATTTGTCGCGGCGAATGCCTTAAAATCATTGACTGAACACAGATGCTCTCTAGCCAAGATTCTAGAAAATAAAACTATTATTGAAGATTTACTGCGAATGGTTGTCAATGACCACAGGGGAATTGTAGCGATACATCTCAAGACAATTACTAATCTCGCGGATTGGGATCCCGAGCGGCCATTGAAAGCTAATGCTTTTCAAATTATGATGAAATTATTCGAAGATGACGACCCAAAAATAATATCAGGAGCTATGGACTGTATGACGCAGCTCTGCAAACATGAAGTTGGTAAATCGTTGGCCGATACGTACGACCTGACTTTTGTTTTACGTCCTTATCTGACACATAATTCAGCAGAAGTGAGAATTAGTGCAGTAGCTTTGATGTGTTACACGACGATAACAACGCGGTCGAAATGGCGCGCAAAAGAAGTTTGCGAGGAATTAACAAGAGTGCTCGTGAATTTATGCTACAGGTCTAATAAGCCCTTGCTTCAAATTAGCGCTATGCAAGTTTTGATCAATTTGTGCGACTGTCCCGATGTTAGGAACCATATGAAGTGGCATTGGGAGAAGCGAGTGAAACAAATACGCATAAGAACCTACGAAGAGTGGGACGGCACTACGGAAACTTCTAGCTACGGTTTGGAAACTGGGCACAATTATCGAACTATGTGCATAGAAAAAGTTGAAACTATTAAAAATGATTTCGGAGACAACGCTGAGGTGGTAAACGTACATAGCTATTTACGACGGATACATGAAGTCAAGGAACGCTTAATATATGCAATTAATTGGCAATCTTATAGGGATTGAAATGAAACGACAATAAAATTTTTGGAAGCATTTATTTCAATAAACTACGTAAATCACACTGAGTTATTTGGTAATTTAATGCGACATTTGTGCCTACGGTGGCCAACTTAAAGCTACTAATCAGTCGTAATTATACTAATACAGGAGTAGGGTTTACACATTAAATAGATCTAGATAATATAGGTTAAGGCCTGTTTACATGTTTTACAATTTTATTTAATGTAAACAAACCTTACACCAGAAGTTACATATTTACTATTTGTTAAATAAAAAATGTATTATAATATTATGTAGGCGTATATGCCCGCGACATTTCCAAATTATTTTAAAATACTACTACAGGCAGATATTTTACTAAGGTACATATCAAAGTGTGGATAAATGTAGTACTAATTAAAATACTTCATATTGTTGATTCTATTAATACATTGTGAGATTATTACAATTGTATAATGCAATTGATTATATTTAATGTGATATTATCCAAGAATAATACACATACAATTAAAATAATAAATGAATAAACTTCAATAAATTAACATAAAAATATAGGTACTTTTATCATATATACGGAAAAATAATCATCAATGCAATTATTACACAATATAGTAAGATTTGAATTAAGATTTGAATTGTCTCAAAAAATATTTTCAGTGTTTTATTTATTCAAGATTATTTGTTTGTGCGTATATTAAATATTCTCCAAATTTATATAAGCAAAGTTTATCATTTATACTACGGGAATATTACTTAAGAGGAATTTTGATATTTTTAACTGGTTTAGAATGTGATCTATACAGCTATCATATTATGATCAACTCTACAATTGTTTCAACTGTTTCATTTCTAATGAAATAAATATACATATAATGTATTAATTAAGTACTTTATCTATAGATTAACTAATTTCAAACATTCAATTCCCAATTTTTTTATTATTTACTAGCGGTCCGCCCCGGCTTCGCCCGTGGTACATAATATTTACGTTTTCTTTACATAAGAACCATCCTTGTACTTCAAGGAATATAATAAAAAAAGAATTATCGAAATCGGTTCAGCCGTTCTCGAGTTATGCGCTTACCAACACATTTTGCGATTCATTTTTATATATAAGATTTATAATGTGTTTGCTACAACATCCAAGTAAATGTTTAAAATAACATAGTTATTTATTAAGTAACCAAATTTAAATATTGATGTATTATTAAAAACATATTTTAAATTATTACAATAGGTACCATATTTTAAAACTTGCTTGGACATTGTTTCATTCAAATACAATAAAATACAATCGAATTAAAAAGAAACAATTTGATAAAACTACATTGTCATCAATTATTATTTATTTTTCTACATACGAACTAAATTTTTATGGCACTTTTTTTCAATTATCCAAAATATTTCGAAATCGGTTTCCTTTGAAATAGTATAAAACAAAAACTTATTAATCACTACAAGTAACATCACAACTACAGAAGGAATATTTCTGTGACATATTAGTTAGGTCTTAGGATACATTGAGCAAGTTTAAGGCAGACAAGCTGAAAATTTTAATCTACAACATTATCTTCTACTATAAGAAAAAACATTTTTTGTATGTCTGTACAAATGAAACTCGAAAACTTCTTAACCAATTTTGAATTTACCAACAGGAAGCTACATTATTCCTGTATATTTTCATTTATTTATGTTCTATAAAGCAAATATACAGCGTAATACTTCGAATTACAAACATCACAGTATACTTTGGAAAATGAAAATTAAAAATTGATATTTAAAATATAATTTTTTGCAATATATATTTACATTATGAATAATAAGCCCCAAAATCATAAAGCTTTATTATTTATTCATATATTTAGTATGATTCTACAAAGCAAATAACTTCGAGACATCAATATTTCTCTATAAAATGTTCGCTTTTAGATAATATTTAATAATAATAACATTTGGCATACATAACACAATAAGTTTTTGTTTAGAAAGATTAATCTAATTTCACATTCAAGAAATGTACGATTTATTCATAAATGAGCAATTTTGCGTTCTCAATAGTCACACTTCGTGCCTACACACTGCTAATTTTCACTTTACCTACTCCTTCCAATTTACACTTTACCTTGGCAGTATGTACACATACACACTTTATCCATAATTAATATGCACTCAGTCAATTATTTCCATACTAGCACAATTGTCTTTCTTTATACACACGGATAATTTATATTTTATCAACATTTGGTCACTACATTTTACCAATATGTGTTTTCTTCACATTTTACACTACAATTTCCCAGCAATTTCTCAATTTACCTACACACGTTCTCAATTTATTTGAAGTGAAACTTCTTCATCGGCGTTCGACAAAAATTTAGTGTAACATTTTTGCGTTACGCCGAACGCGTGACATTTTTAGGTGACGCCGTACTCGTGACATTTTTGCGTTACGCCATACTCGTGACATTTTTAAGCTCATAAAGAAGTTTCACTTCTAACGTGTGTACTCTAGTACACGCATACATTTTTTTTGTCACTTACACACCTTCAATTTACACTTCACGATTTTAAGTCTCACTTTACCCACTTTACACTTTACCCACTTTACACTTTACCCCACACTTTCACTTTACACGTTCACTAGCTGCTCTCGCGCTCACTCTGCACGTATGTATACAGGGCCTTGCACAGATCGTGCAAGGTCGGGTCTCATCTGGCCCCACCACGCTTGTTCAATGGATCATACAATTCTGCTTCGGAGTCTATTTCGTCCTCAGAGAGGGACAGGGAGCCTCCTACACGCCTGGTGCGAAGGCCCTCCTGGAAAAGTTAAAGTTTTAAGTTAGAAACAGAGAAATATAGTAAGTTTCACAGAAAAAAATGGTAGAATAATAAATTGCTATAATGACATGTCAAATGGCATATTATAGCATTGTAAAGCGCGTCACACACAGCGCGTCACACCCACAAAATTTCGGGTCATTTGTTACAGGATGGCGGTTCTACAGGGGTCTTAGTACGCAATGACAAAAAGAAAAATGATGGTCAGAACGCAGATACCGGATACCTTAAGATACTATAACGTTTTATATTAGAGTATCTTAACATAAAATATTATAGTATCTTCACCGTGTGTGACGTGCTTAATTGTGATTGCTGTTTGTAAAATAAAAGCATGTAAAAATAGTTGTTTCTGACATTTTTAAGCTTACAGCTTTCTAAGCTTTGAATCTATGGCTAAAATATTACTCTCTGACTATTCTGTTTTATTAATTTCTATATTTTTTGACCAAAGAAACGAAGCACTAACTAGTAACAATATAAATGGAAAAAGAGCAGGTTAAAGTATGATTTGACTTACAAAAATTGGGGTGTAATGTTAAATTGCAACAATACTGGCTGAAATGCTTTATATTCGTGTAAGGGCGTTAAAAGCAACGATAAATAGGAACTACACTATGTTAAATGCAGTATCAATATAAATTTATATCACATATAAAATGGTTTCATTGATTGTCGTGATTTTTATAACGAATTATAATGTGTTTAAATATATATAATACCATGAGAAGCAAGTAGACAATAAAAAGTTGTAATACTTAAAACAACCTTAATTAAAAACACATAATATAATAGTGCAATATTATGATAAAATATAAAGCCCCTTAGTTAATTGTTATGAATATTTTTTATAGCTCGCGAAAATAACAATGTTCAAAGTTTTTATTAAAAACCTTACAAATTCTCCTGCAAAAAATTAATTAATTTGCTTCCAATTTTTTGGAATTATCCACTCAAAAAACTGTTATTTCCGCAAACCACACCCACCCCGACCAGCCCGAAACCCATATTAACGTAAAACAACGAAAAAAAGTACAAAAAATGACAAAAAATTTAAAAAAAAAATCTACACTACACTACTGGGCGTGCTTCATCTATATTTGCCCACCAGTTCCGTGTCGCTGATCCACGCCGCCTCCTCTACACTCGATGCCATCTACGTAATATATTTACCGTTGTTAGATATAAGATTAATATGAGAAAAAATTATAGGTGTTTATTTTTTTGTTGGTAGTAATGTTAATGGTGAAATTTTTGACATTTTGACATTTAAAATGGTCATCATAACTTCTCTCTTTAGCGAGATGAGTTAGGAGAAAGTATTTATTGTCTTTAACCAAAAACTATTTATTTTTAAAATAAATATTCAAGTGGAAAAATAATTTTTACTTCAAAAACTAGACTAAACTTGAAGTTTTAAATGTTTTTATCAAAACCCAGTACATTGCTAACATGGTCCTAACCAAAAAATAATAATAAAAACTATTCTACAATCACAAAACACACCTACACAGTACACAGTTACATACTACTCCTACAGTCTACACTAAAAAAGGTCTAAATTAAAAATTCTATTACTCTTTGCCAATTATGATTAATATTTGCACCAATTAACTCTAAAATTCTTGCAAAAGTAAAATAAACGTATTTTCTTTCTATTCTGTTCCAAAAAGTAAATCCTTAACCCCTCATGGTTTATTTGCACACCATAAAAATGCATCACAGTTCAAAAAATCTTTAAAGTGCAAACCAATTCAAGGTGCATCCCATCCTCAACCCAAAAAATCTATACCCAAAGTGCAACACCACGTCTTAGGGGCCATCCACACATTATGTCACCTAACTTTTAACCGACTTCAAAAAAAAGGAGGAGGTCATCAATTCGGCCGGTATATTTTTCTGAACCTGTACACCAAAAACTACTACCAACCTCCATTATCCCCCCGCTAGGTTCAGACGCGTAACCTTCAAAGTGCCGCTGATCATCATCATAGTCCGATGATGATGATGACTCGTTGTCTATGTCTCGGGCCGTACGAACCGAGCACACCATTTGTGCGAGATCCGTGAATGTGTAACTGGAATAAAAATTGGTTGTTTGTAAAGTCGGTTTACTGACGATAGTTGAACGTGACAACGTCCGATTGTGTTTCTTTGTCCCTGTATTGTCTTATGTGTTTGTTCTAGCCGCTCCAAGTTGATCAAAATTTCTGCATTTTCCCACTCAGTTCCAAATGTTTAATGTCACAACCGAACAAGTCTAACTGGCTGAAATTTGAGTCCTGTCTCTCCCATATATACTGGACATTGGCGAAGTCCCTTTTTATTGGGTGGAGCCATTAATTAAGAGAAGAAGAAGTGTTTCTTTGTCGCTCGTTCCGCGCTCTCGCTTGCACTTCAAGCCTTACATGGAACGCCTCAGACGCCGCATGAGTCATGTTTTTTCGTGCGTGCAGCCGGCTCTATCGAATTATAAGACGTTGTCACGTCAAATAAGGTCAATTTAAAAAAAAGGTCTGTAATAAAAAGGTTGTGTGGGCTAAAAAATATTGTAAAGTTACTGTTTAATTGTAAAAAAATGCGAAGTCAAATATTGATGGCTACGATATTGTGTAATATTAATGTCATTGCCCGAAGCATTGCTGTTTTGTTATAGGTGTAATGTTACTGTATTCGTCATAGTGTCATATTCGTGGGTTGTCAAGTCAGCTATGATGTTGTGCACGAGTGTGTATGTGAGTATGTATGTATGTAAGTATTTTTTAAATATATTTCAGGACAATTTTCACACACGGCACGATCTGATCCCATACTAAGCTTTCGCTTGTGTTATGGAAACCAGATGGCTGATAAACATACATAATATATAATTTTAAATAAATACTTATATAGATAATTAACACCCAGACACAGAGCAAACATCTATGTTCATCACACAAATATTTGCCCTGGGTGGGAATCGAACTCTGGCTTAAAAGGCAGGACCACTACCAACCAAGCCAACCGGTCAGTGAGACAGTATGTATGTATGTATGTATGCACTCACTCGGTGAGCGAGGGCTGCGCATCATGCCGCTTGCCAGCCGCAGCGGCCCCACTGACCCCCCCTCCCCCCCCGCGGCGCTGCCCCTCGAAGTACGCGGTCCCGTGTCGGTAGCCCAAGTCGCGGATCTCGTCGAACGAACCGAACTGGAGCGTCTTGTACGCGTCTATGGGCGGCCGGATGTACTCGCAATAGTCGGATTTTTTCACTTCCTGTAAATTGAAAAAAAAATTGGTTGTTTGTAAAGTAGGTTTACGATCGAGATGTTTAGGTGATAACGTCTTATTGGTGGCAGCGCTCGAGATGAGACGGGAGATCGGTCAGTCTCTCTCTCGTTATACCTGCGATCGCGCTCGTGAGGTTTTGTTGTGACACAAGTCTCTGAACATGTCACCCGACTAAAACGATTTTAAAAACGTTATCACATTAAAATAGGATATTAGATTACGGACCGAGCCTGAATTGTAGAGCTGTATGATAAAACAAGAAGATTAAAAATTTAACATTTGAATTATGAAGAGCATTCGATCTTGTTCGCTTTTAATATTTCATTCGTAAACTTAGTTTTCCTGGCATTTCAATGCCTCTGGTGCGATTGGGGGAATCATATTTACCTAACCATCCATAATTGACAACTGTTCGAAGCTTTAAATCGATAAAAATGCATAAGGTAACGTCGTTGTGTCATCAGGAGTACCGCAGGGTTCATACTTAGGCCCAATATTATTCTTTCATACTTTTATTTTTTACTAACGATTTGTGACTTCTGTTTTCTTCCATTTTCCGGTGTATGTCAATGATTTCTAAATATTTTATATTAAATGATCAAACAAGAAAGTATTTAACTGTAACAAGAATTTTAAATTCAATAAGTGGAAATCTGTAATAAGTAAAAAAATGCCTACCTCTAACTGGCGGTTACACGACACATATGCCAATCTACTCTGAATATCAGGAAGATTTGGCACTTTCACTGGACTTGTGAATGGATTCCATCTGAAAAACATACAACTTGAGGCTGTGATATTGTTAAAACTTCACATCTGAATATGATTTAGGCAAAATATGAGACATATAATTATTTAGTCTTTTAAAATGGTACGATGTATGAAATCTGTTACGAGATAATTAGGCCAGTAGAAATCGACACTAAAAAACCCTAAATTCGCAAAG
>CAJQZN010021315.1:6258-18139 GCA_907164685.1 Colias eurytheme
CACATATGTCATATTATGTATAAATACCTATATACCTATTTCATTGGTAATAATTGAGCAAGAAAAAGATGGTAGGAAAGTACAAAAAATGCGTAATTTAAAAATAATAAAATAATAGTCGTAATTTAAATGTCTTATTATTATTATTGCATTACGTTAGTAATATTAAAAGGAGAAAAACAAAAAAAATGACATTTATAAAAATGAGTAGGTAAATGATGCATGACATGATAGTGGATGTTAATGTCAGATAATAACATGTTTTTGTTCCAATGAAAACTAACATTGTTCTCTTTAAAAATTTTGTCGACTGGCACAACGCCATTTTATCGCAAACCAAGTAAAACTTTAACTGAAACGTAAACAACAATACTGATAATATCTTAATCTTAATACTATTATAAAGGCGAAAGTTTGTATGGATGTATGGATGTTTGTTACTCTTTCACGTAAAAACTACTGAACCGATTACAATTAAATTTAGCACACATATAGAGGGTAACTTGGATTAACACATAGGATAGGTTTTATCCCGGAAATCCCACGGGAACGGGAACTATGCGGGTTTTCCTTTGAAAATGCGGGCGAAGCCGCGGGCGGAAATCTAGTACTGTTATAAATATACTGTTGTACTGTTGTTCCATGTAACGGTGCATTTATATCAAACGAGGGAATGTTCATTCTTACCCCGCTATGTCAAATTATTTTTGTGTAAACAGGCGTAGAGCATTCATTCGTTGTTAGAGCGTTCAAAAAGATTCTATGCATGTTCTTATATTGAACACCGAATACGAGTTTTCGTTTACACTAAAAGATCACGAAAGAGTGCTCTTGCTCTAGCTCTAGCTCTATGTTCGTTTGATGCAAATGCACCGCAATACAATTAACGAATTTGAAATACAATATTACGTCTTTAATATTATATTTATAAAATAGGTACAAAATTATCTACAAATATTTTCTTCTAGAGATAAAACTTCTCTATCTTTGCATACAAAATAATGTACATTGTAGTTTGTATCAATCAAGAAATTAAATAGAATCAATAAATTATTAATAACGTTAAGTAGTAAATTTAATAATACAATTTAAAAACCGTTCTTTCTCTTCGAGTATATCGAGAATACGCAGTAAAAATACTTCAATATTAGTAACTATAATGAAGTCGCTACATATTATAACTCTATATTTAGTTTTCCTGTAACTTATTCATCATATAATAATATCATCTATTTGTAACATTTTTATTTTCATACAAGGCAATAATAAATTCGACAAAATGGTAATTACTTTTTTGTTATTTGCCAGCAATGGCGGGTAATTTGTGAAAAGTTTTGATCGATATATTTACGGGCCACGGGCTTTTAGTATCATTTATCAAGGAGGTTACCATGATGTCTTATGGCAGTATTATTTCCAGTGTGGGAAAGTGATGGCGCTATACGACCTATATAGCGCTGTCTTTTTTTCACACTGACTTTGAAATATTACTGATTTAAGACATGGTTCGGAGGCAGATATGATGAATCGAACTGGATTAAACAACAGGTGAGGAGGGAGGGTAAAAATTATCTCGTCAAATAAATGAGATGGATGTTTTTAGTATTAATGTCAAATGTTAAATGTATTGGTTGAACTTGTATGGAAGTTGAGATACGATTGGGCATGGATCATAAAACATTTGTTTCTATCCTACCTACCTCCGATAAGAATTGTTTTAGGTCAAAAAGGTAACAGGTTACGCATTATTTAAAAAAAATGTAGTATTTATGTATGAATGAATATGTACTTTTTCAAATTCGCTCTACAATACATAAATAATATACCTACCAAACGATTTCTGAATTAGTAACTGAAGATAGTCATGTTCTATGCTTAATATTCAAATAATAATTACAAATCAAAATACAACAAAGCTTTGAATATGATATACTTGTAAAGCGCTCTTTTGACTCCACAATTGCAATCTCATGCAGGAATTAATTGAAACTGTAATATACATATATGTAGTTATTTCTATAAATATGCTAGCGGTGCGCCCCGGCTTCGCCCGTGGTACCTACATGTTTAAACTATCCTATCTCTCAAGTTGGATCGAACTGCACATGGTGTGCGAATTTTATTATAATCGGTTAAGTGGTTTAGGAGTCCATTGAGGACAAACATTGTGACACGAGATTTATATATATTAAGATATAGGTTAGTATGGAAGATGTTAACGGGGATTGTTTGTGTTGTTTTGGTGCGTAAATTAATAAATTTTGTGATTTGTTATAATTTCATACTAATCATATGAGAAATTGGTAAATAGTAAAAGAAATGCTTTGAATGTGGAGGTTAATAGATTAAATGGTTTATAAGTGACGCCAATTGTAATTATAATCAATTGGTCAATTGTATATCAATTGGGAAGGAATAAATGTGATCAGAATTTATCAAAAAATATAAACCAAATTAACTTTAAGTAACTAGCGGTTCACTTCGGCTTCGCCCGTGGTACATATTTACGTTTTCCGGGATAAAATATAGCCTTTATGGATTCGGTAGAATCCGTCGTAATGGTAAAAGAAATTTTGAAATCGGTCCAGTAGTTTTTGAGCTTATTCAATACAAACATACAAAAATACAAAGGTTTCCTCTTTATAATATTAGTATAGATAAGTAACACAATTTTTATATTCATTTAGAATTGCAATTTTAACGTTATTTTATAAATATTCTTCTGCGAAGCCATCATACGAGTCACGGATATGTGAGTACATATAGAACCACAAACAATGTAAACATAAATCGTTTCCTGAAAAAAAAAATTAAGACTTGTGCACAAGGTTTTTGAAAAAATACACCCTGGTTTCAATAGGGCTTCAAGCTCTTACATGTGGGATGCTCTTAATAAATAATGTAGAACCGCTTATCAAATGATTAGAAGACTCTTTCATCCACATTCAGAAAATATAATATACCAGAATATGTGGAAAATAGCAGGAGGTAGAAAACTTTTTATTTGCTACAATGTAAAAAATACAAATCTTAATAATCTAATACATATAAAGATAAGAAAAAATAGCAATAGTTGCAAAATGGACTCCCCGTCAGCGGGTCAAAGGTAGTGTACTCCTAACAATTTTTGTATCACCATCTCTAGTACATTGCTTGACAGTCGATTACTAATTCCACCCAAGGGGTAAATTACATAATTAATAAATAGTTTTAAAAATTAAATAGTACAGACTGTCTTTCTTCTCTTTCTCGGTTACAGAGACAAATCAGAGTCTAAACAGAGAAGTACGATTGAAAGTTCGCACTGTCGTAACCATTATCTACCAAATTTTCGTAACTTTGACTTGTTACATTTTCCGTAATTTAGCTGCTAGATTGTTTAAAACTTAGTAAACCTGATCAGAAACAATACGTCTTGTAAAAGAAAATCAAAAACAATCGGTACTCTGCTTGGGAGCGACATTATTTCATCATCACTCTCATCCCCAAAACTGATGCATCACCAGAATCGGATAACTGCTATTGTTATTATATTGTTATTGATGGTTAGCTGCTTTGTAGCTAAGCAAAAAAGTGTTATTAGAATTTTTCCTAAATAAAATTACTTTACTAAAAAAGCGTTAAGGGCGAGTAACTGCAAATAAAGTAAGGATTTCCATTGGAATCGTTATATGAAAGCATATCATAAAGCAGTTATAGTCCTTTTGCGTCCCTATAGTCAAGTATAATCTGATAACGTACTTTTAGTCAAGTAAAAAGCTAAAAAATAATTATTAAATCTGGCGGTTAAGGTACTTTAAAGGAAATTTAGCGAAGTAGTGTTGGTTAGACGCTTTCAAGTTATGGAATCGCTGAAAATTGTGTTACTTAACGGCTTACAATATTTTCATATATTTATAACTATTAATGCTAGAGAAATGATTCTTAGACAGAAAGATAGAGAATTCTGAACTCTATCACCCTACATTTAAAACTGAAAATTGACCATTTGAGGGTTAACGGCTTTTTAGTTAAAGGACGGCAGTATTGTTAGAGTTTTTTCAGAAAACAAAGTGCGCACGCGCGGGCGGCCTCCCGCATCGTTCATTGGGCGTGGATTTTTGAATTATTTGATATCAAAAAAATTGGTTGTTTGTAAAGTAGGTTTACGATCGAGATGTTTACGTGATAACATAATGCAGTGGCAGCGCTCGAGATGAAACGGGAGATCGGTCCGTCTCTCTCTCGTTATACCTGCGAATTGCGATCGCGCTCTTGAGGTTTTGGTGTGACACAAGTTTATGAACATGTCACCCGACTAAAACGATTTTAAAAACGTTATCACGTTAAAAAAATTCAAAATTATTTATTTCTTTCCTTTACATAAACAAATTTGTGATTGGAACACTCCTAGTAAGCAAATAAAATGCTCGTGTCAGGAGGTTCCGCTCTTCCTTAACACTATTACAGAATACAGAAACAGAAATAAAACAATATGAATGAATACAATGCAAAAACATAAAAGAAAAGAAAGAATTTAATAAAAAAATATCGGTATCGGTTGATTTATTATCGGCGATACCGATATATCGGCTTGCCGATATATCGGCCGATATATCGGTATCGGTATCGGTATCGTTACATCCCTAGTAATTACTTTTTTGTTATTTGCCAGAAATGGCGGGTAATTTGTGAAAAGTTTTGATCGATATACAGGGCCGCGCCGACCCCCGGCAGCGCCTGTGTGCGAAACCTATGAAGCGCCTCTTTTTTTATAAAAATTCAATGCGCACCTTACACACACACACTTTCAATCAAATGATTGTTCATTTGTTTTGTTTTGCCTTAGCTATCTCGTTCGTTAAAATCGGGGAATACCCATGACCCCACCCCCGGGCCCCGCTTGCGTCGCACGCATCGCATCGGGTTGCGTTCAGAAACTCACTCATTCATATTTAGTCCACTCATTATATACATTTAAAAAAAAGTGAATTTGCGCATCTAATTTTTTGATATATTGTAGGGATACCCAGAAAAGCTTAACTTGAGTTTTTCGACCAAGATTTCCTATGAGCTTTCGCCGCCATCTTAAAAAAAAGGTGTAAAATTTGTTTTTCGGCAATAACTCGGCTATCCGATGAAATTCGGAAATCACTTATGAGACACTTTTTGTTCCTTTTTTTATGCTCTACAATTAAGTCTAGACCATTTTTTCCGTATCATGCATCGTTATCGAGATATTGATCGATAAAGTAAAAAAAATGTGTGCGTGTACTAGTGTACACACGTACGAAGTGAAACTTCTTTATGACCTTATTTTTCAAAAAATAATTTACTATATGCAACTTTACAGAAATACGTCGAATCACGCGTGGTAGGGATAAGAAAAAGATGGCGCGTAACGGAAAAAGTCACGCGTAACGAAAAAATGTTACACTCAATTTTTTTCCAACCCCGATAAAGAAGTTTCACTTCAAAAATTCAGGACACATTTTTAGTTTTTTGCTTTTTTTTGTTTAGGACATAATACATATACCTACATTATGTATAATATGTATCTAATACATATACATGTATTTAAAAAATCGTAGAATTCGAACTTGTAGAGAATATTCAGACCTACAATTTTCTTTTTGGAGTTTTTTAGTTGGACAAAAATTACGATCTCCAGCGCGCCGCAGAGTCGGTGAATTCACGCTCACCGTCGAGCGAGCTGCTCGCTCGGTTGTGTTCGCATGGCGAATCGAATGGGAAATTGTTTAGGAAATTGATGGGATAAAAAATAAGTACATAGACCAGACTTTAGAACAAATTAAAGATCACACTAAAGTATATTTTTTAAACAAATAATTTGTTTGTGCAGTAAAAAAAAAGTTGAACTGTACATTTGAGCGAAAAAAAGTACAACACACGGTAAAATGAATGAAAAATGGTTTCAAGAAAATTTTGTAATTGAAAAAATGCAAACACACTCGTCAAAACGGATGCCAGGTCTTACAATAATTTTTTACTTTATCGATCGATATCTCGATAACTATGCACGATACAGTAAAAATGGTCAGGACTTAATTGTAGAGCATTAAAAAAGGAACAAAAAGTGTCTTATAAGTGATTTCCGAATTTCATCGGATAGCCGAGTTATTGCCGAAAAACCAATTTTACCCCTTTTTTCAAGATGGCGACGAAAGCTCATAGGAAATCTTGGTCGAAAAATTCAAGTTAAGCTTTTCTAGGTATCCCCTACAACATATCAAAAAAATAGATGCGCAAATTCACTTTCTTTTATTTGCCTTTTTTTCGGACGAAATGAGTGGACTAATTTCATACTCATACAAACTCGGCGCCTCTACGGTTTAAAATAACTAGTACTTTTTCTCTTGTTCAAAGAACTGCCGCCGTTGAGCGTAACGTTGAGCTCGTAAGGAATGTAAACTAAAACCCTAAACGTAAAATGAAACCATAAACGTGAATAATAATAAACATTAAATATTGAGAGACTTGTTCAATAAGCGTTATAGATGTTTTGTTGTTTACAAGGCCTATGTTGCGCCTATTGTACCTACTTACTTGTCGATACTCCACTACAAAAAACAATCATATAGGTAACAAAAATAATTTAGGTGGCAGTGGCGGCGCGGCGCCCCTATTGTCTTGGCGCCTGTGTGCGCCGCACACTTCGCACACAGGGGCGGCTCGGCCCTGTCGATATATTTACGGGCCACGGGCTTTTAGTATCATTTATCAAGGAGGTTACCATGATGTCTTATGGCAGTATTATTTCCAGTGTGGGAAAGTGATGGCGCTATACGACCTATATGTACGCTGTCTTTTTTTCACACTGAAAATATTACTGCTTTAAGACATGGTACGGAGGCAGATATGATGAATGGAACTGGATTAAACAACAGGTGAGGATAAAAATTATCTCGTCAAATAAATGAGATGGATGTTTTTAGTATTAATGTCAAATGTTAAATGTATTGGTTGATGTTGTATGGATGTTGAGATACGGCTGTTTGTGGAACGATGTGATTAATTTGTATGATTTTTCATGGGTACTGCGGTCGTAAAACATCTGTTCCTATATATACCTACCTCTGATAAGAATTGTTTTAGGTCAGGAAAAAGGTAACAGGTTACGGTTTAAAAAAATATTGAAATATTTATGTATGAATGAATATGTATTTTTTCAAATTCGCTCTACAATACATAAATAATATACCTACCAAACGATTTCTGAATTAGTAACTGAAGATAGTCATGTTCTATGCTTAATATTCAAATAATAACTACAAAAGTTATTCCAATCAAAATACAACAAAGCTTTGAATATGATATACTTGTAAAGCGCTCTTTTGACTCTATAATTGCAATCTCATGCAGGAATTAATTGAAACTGTAATATACATATATGTAGTTATTTCTATAAATATACAAGCGGCCCGCCCCGGCTTCGCCCGTGGTACATATGAAAAATAGATGTTGGCCGATTCTCAGACTTACCCGATATGCACAGAAAATTTCATGAGAATCGGTCCACCCGTTTCGGAGGAGTATGCAGACTAACATTGTGACACGAGAATTTTATATATAAGATATAGGTTAGTATGGAAGATGTTAACGGGGATTGTTTGTGTTGTTTTGGTGCGTAAATTAATAAATTTTGTGATTTGTTATAATTTCATACTAATCATATGAGAAATTGGTAAATAGTAAAAGAAATGCTTTGAATGTGGAGATTAATAGATTAAATGGTTTATAAGTGACGCCAATTGTAATTATAATCAATTGGTCGTATGGCAAGGAATAAACGTGATCAGAATTTATCAAAAAATATAAACCTAATTAACTTTAAGTAACTAGCGGTTCACTCCGGCTTCGCCCGTGGTATATATTTACGTTTTCCGGGATAAAATATAGCCTTTACGGATTCGGTAGAATCCGTCGTAATGGTAAAAGAAATTTTGAAATCGGTCCAGTAGTTTTTGAGCCTATTCAATACAAACATACAAAAATACAAAGGTTTCCTCTTTATAATATGTATTAGTATAGATAAGTAACACAATTTTTAGTTTTTACCAGTGTTTATAATTCGTTAATTACGTAAGCTAAATGTTAATGAGTTATAGTATAATTTAGCTTTATAAACAAAATATTTAAATTTAATAGAAAATGATGTCATGAAATAAAAAGTCCATTTATCTGAATTGCGTCTAGCGTAAACATCGCCATTTCTCGTATAATAAAGTCATTTTGTTTTTATTTCTACCCGATTACACTAGCTTATATTATGCATATTATAATTAAAATGATTATGACGGGTTTAAAACTTGATTTATTCATTAGTATTCATAACATAACCACATGTTTTGAAGAAGTAAGGGAAAACCAGCTGTTGATAAATATTATGTTGCTTTTTTATATTGATTTAGTATTTACCTACAGATCCTAGGATTTCTCCTAGACCTATAATTATTACTACATAGCCAAGATAATTAAAGTCTAGGAGTATTATTACGTCCATATATTAATTAAATACATAAACACTATACAGAGTGATTGACTCTTTTTTGTATAATAGGTACTATGAAATTTAGAATATAAAAATTACGACTTTTATATAACTCCAATTAAAAAATGAACAAAGCTTATGCATACTTTGCGAACTAAAGTACATGGAAACGTAACGATTTTTTTTCTTATGTACTTTCATGGTACAATGTACTATGAAACTATATATCTACTACCGAGTATTCAACGGAAACCCTCTCACTAATTATATCTTAAATTCCAAGACGGAATACTTGGGATTATCCGAGTGTCGGTTCTGTTTTAATATTCTATGGTGGATGTATTTTAATTAAGTCCTGCAGTGGTCGTTTGCGGCGTCTGTTTGCACGTTACAAGCAGTTTTAATTTTGAGATTAAAGCAATGTTTTTGTTTGCTTTGCTATGTCTCCGAGTAATATATTCGTTTTATCTTGTTTGTGTGTCGTTTTGATGCTGCTTTTGATATTATTGATACACGTAGTAATATTATGTATGGTGACGAACTTTGGAGTAATTTGAAGTTATTTTATGTAACTGATGTGAGAAAATAAACTCTTTTTTATTATTATTAATGATTGTGTTTTTTTTGTTGCAGGTATGTATTTAATAGTGGTTTGCTGATTGTGAGTATTTAAGATTATTTTATCTGGAATGGACATATTGTTTTAGCCTAGATTTAGTGCCTGATTATTGTTAAGTTTTATGACTAACCCCGTTGCTTAGTGCCTTATTATAATTTATAGTTATGGTGACATTTTCGTGATTATTTTTCCGACCCAAATATCAACCAATAGAATTGCACCATTCGACGTCACGTGGTACAACCTACATGGTATTATACTGATAATTTTTTGAAAATTTTCTCTGGTCGTTGACGTCAAACTGACAGGTTCAATTCAATTGTGAAATTATTGGCCGACATTTGGGACAGAAAAATAATTTCCCGAATACCACACGAGCTTCAAAATTATCTGGCATTTCCCTCAAGGTTCCCTGCAAACAAATAAAGTCGTCAAGTTTTTCAGGAAAAATTTTAACCTTGACTAAAAACTTGACTCCTTCATTTGTTTGCAACGAACCAATCGGAAAATACCCGATAATTTTGAAGCTCTTGTGGTATTATAAGTGAATGTTTTTAATATTTTCTAAAGGTATTTCTGATAACTAGCCAACAATCATAAATTGAACGAGATGTTTTTGACTTAAATAATTTAATCTTATTCATATATTTAGGGAATAGTTACATTCAAAGTAATATCAGATCCTGTGTATGTTAGGAATAGATTAAAATATACGCGGGATGGAGTAATTAATGCGAAAGCTGACGGCCGCAGATGCGTCGTGAATCATTTGATATTGTCAAAACAACCCCTTGTAACCCCCCTGACCCCTCGCAACACCCGCAACCCCTTATTTAGGGGCTGTACTTGCGTATAATGTCCCTGCGAATGGGAATGCGTAATTGTGTGTAAGTTATGTTTATTAGTAAGTAGGTGTTATGTTGGTGAAGGTTTTGGTCGGTAAATCGAGTTTGAAGTAAACTAGTAAAATAGCAATTATTGAGTTTGATGTGAATTGTTTTAAATGTATTAAATAAAGAATATGTAGTATAGCTTGTACTGGAGAACGTTTACCTAAGAAATTATTAAAATACACCAAACAAATATTATTAAAACCGTTCAGCCGTTCTTGAGTTATAAGTGCCGTAACACGACATTTTATATATTACTAGCTGTGCCCTGCGGTTTTACCCACAGTGCTCCGCTCCTGTTGGACTTAACGTGACGATATATAGCCTAAAGCTTTCCTGGATAAATAGGCTATCTAACACTGCAAGAATTTTTCAAATCGGACCAGTAGTTCTTGAGATTAGCGCGTTCAAACAAACAAACAAACAAAATCTTTAGCTTTATAATATTAGTATAGACCATTGTTAATATAAAGTACTAGGTATCCGCCCGCGTCTTCGCCCGCGCAGTCAAAGAAAAACCGGATTGCGTCATTTTCCCGGAATAAAAAGTAGCCTATGTCCTTTCTCGGGTATCAAAATATCTCCATACCGAATTTCATGAAAATTGGTTCAGTAGTTTAGGCGTGATTGAGTAACAGACAGACAGACAGAGTTACTTTCGCATTTATAATATTAGTATGGATTTAATATCGTGCAGCTTGCGATCTAATAGCAAACGTTTCACACCAAACTTTATTCCAAGTTTCCTTACAGTTCTTTCTCGGCTTAATTTACGTTCCTTGTACGGTGAAGGTTTCCAACGATTTACCACCACCTGTCATAGTTCTTTGCGAATAATTCGTATTGGAAACGAACTATGGCATTGGAATAGTTATAAAAGGCTTTTGCGTAAATATTAAGCTTGCAAAGCCTGCAACTGTTTAAATGAAGTAAAATATAGTATTAACAGAAAATAATAAAATTTTAGTTTTCTAACATCGTGTGATTTGAAATCGTGTTTGCTTTCTATCTTATTTGCATAACAATGTCTCTTACTTAATAATTATTCTTATCATTTACATGTTCAATTTCATGCTCTACATCTAATTTCATTAGATTTTTTCAAATTATTCATCTCAAATATACTTATTTCAGATCAATCAAACTCAAACTTAAACATTTATTTTTTTCAATTAGACTTCTTATAGAAGCACTTTTGAACTACATTAAAATATTTTAAAAATATTTTAACATTTACCACCGATTCGGAAAGAAGTATCTATGAAGAAGAACCGGCAAAACTCCATAGTTGCTCTTTTAAATTCTACACTAATTTACAACTTTATTCTAAACTTACACGTACAATAATCACACGTCACGCGTCGGGTCGTTTCATATCGATGGGTTAATTTTCCCAACTTATTTGCATCGCGTCAAAGACGCGACAACTGTATACAAATGCTTGTAATCTCGCAAGTCGCAATGTGACGGGCTCGAGGCGTTAGACAAATGTTTGCTGAGATTCCCTTGATTAAGGGCTCGTATGAAGTGAGTAACCGGGTAGCGAGTGTAGCTACGTGAATCAAATTGCGCTCGACAATAATGTATTACGTTAATTCATTTCAGGGATTCGTTTTGAGTGCGCTTCGTGTGAGCGTTTTTATGCTTTTATGGTGTTGTGTGTGTTGTTTAATTGTTTTTTAAAGATGTAATATTAAGGGAAGATGGTACTGTTTCTTAAAAAATAATTGATTTGAATTATCTATTACAAAAACGTTGATATTTTTCAATAAAGTATACAATGGGTCCTGGGTCCGACTCTCTTCATTCTTTACATGGATGATATTCACAACCTCCCCCTTAGCGGTGCTGATATTCTTTGTTATGCGGATGACACTGCTA
>CAJQZN010021316.1:8854-27528 GCA_907164685.1 Colias eurytheme
TCCTATGTCCTTTCTCGGGTATCAAAATATCTCTATACCAAATTTCATGCAAATTGGTTCAGTAGTTAAGGCGTGATTGAGTAACAGACAGACAGACAGAGTTACTTTCGCATTTATAATATTAGTATGGATAGTATGGATGATTAAATGGAAGGTTTTAGTATATATTTAATTAGGTTTTGTACAAAGCGGGCGAAGCCCCGGGCGGAAAGCTAGTACAAAATAAACTAAGCATATGTGTTTAAACTTTATTTTTTCTACTGATAAATTGTGTTCTAAATCCGAAGTCTATAGTTTAAAAATTCGTATAAATATAAGAAAACACTATACAAAACTACGGCCCGTACGGGTTAATAAAACTTATATTTACATATTGTGTCCACTCCCTTCGCTAAAATGAGAACAAGAACGCCTCCGAGGTTCGGTGCTCGAGTGAGGCAATATAATATTTTTATGATTATTGTCCACATTTCTGTCCGTGTTAATTGCACTGTAATGTCCAATAGCGCTATTTATATTCCCGCTACGAGCGTACATGAACTTTGTTGTATTCGAGACTACTGCTATGGAAAATCTTATCAAAATCGGTTAACCGTTTTTAATAACTTGATATTAATATCTCAATTCAAATCTTTAATATTACTCATTTAATATTACTAAAAAAATCGGTACAAATTGTTGCAAAATATTCCTTTTAGCGCAGTTGGTTAAAACACAATGTCGTTTCTTATACATTGGACCTTCAAAGGTTTGTCTTAAAAATGAATTGTTAATATTTTTTGTGTTTATCTTAATCAGATCGTAACGATACAACTTGATTGACGGACTTTTTATAATAATTGTGTTTTATATTATAATTTTAGTCTATAGAATCACATATCAATTAGTTTCATTAAATGTTTTTAGCGATAAGTTTTAAGAAGTTAAAAATAAACTACACTATCTTTTATATACATTGTATCTATTGTATGTTATTCTGTTACTTCGTTAAAAAATATACCAATATTACAAGTTTGTTAAAAAATTTCTAATCAAATATGATAATATAAAAAGTATGTGTGTTACATTTTACACCGTCCCTATCAAGTTATATCATCAATCAAAATCAATTCAGCTGTTTTCGCGTAATTAGTCAGCAGTTCAAAATACGTTTAATTTAAAACGCTTCAATTTTTAAAAACCTACGTAATATTTGTTTTATATTTTTATATGTGTTATAAGATCCAGTATATATATATGTATATATATAAATGAAACCCGTTTCGCGTTGTCACGGCATCACGTTTGAAGGGCTGAATCGATTTCGATAATTCTTTTTTTATTATAATCCTTGAAGTACGAGGATGGATCTTATGTAGAGAAAACGTAAATATGTACCAAGGGCGAAGCCGGGGCGGACCGCTAGTAACCAATATAAATCAAATCTAAATTAAATATGATGAGAAAGTTTAATTCAATATCTAGTATTGGATGTAATTTTATAAATTGAAACACATTACCTCGCCACAAATCATTGGGAGATCACATCTTATTGCATTGACCACGAATTATTTAACCGATTTTAAACCTGTTTTAAAACCGTAAATATTCTCTTAAAATATCATTAGTCAGGTTTTTTTATAGATAGGTTATTAGTATTTGTCATAGGAAAATCGAATTAATGGTAGATTTTAAAGTTTACAAATTACAAATCATTTTGCTGACTTGGTAGGTAATTTACTTAGTAAACCCTTAATAAATATATGTTAAATATAATCTTTTATAACATGAATTAGTATTCAAATAATAAACGAACGACGTCGCGGCGAGCAACTAGTTTTACATAATACTGATTATGTCACAGACATAGCTATTACTAGATAGTGCAAATATATGGAATATTTCATTCAGATTTGAACAAATGTGGGCTGATGGAGTGTATAGAATATGAATATATTACCCATATTCGTTCCCGCTGCAGAGATACGAGCCTCATGTGGATTTAACCAATAATCCACCACGCTGGCCAAGTGCGTGTTGGCATATGTTATCGATTAACGTTAAATCTACCACTTGCCTTTTCACGTTGATTTCTTTTGTACCGATTCATTTATATAATTTACATGATGGTAAATTAATTGAAAAGTCTATTTACTTTTTGAATGCTGATCTATTTTGGGAGATCATTTTTTTATTAAAGCAGTGGCTGCTCTATTTAAATGAAACAGTGACGGTGGCTCATTCGTAGGCTTGATGTTAAACGGATAAACTCAAAAACGACATAATTTTAGACTGTAAATGTATGAATAGATTTTGTTTTTTTTTACCAATTCAAACAGGGCATCCTCTACCTTGCTATATATACGTAAAACCAAATAAAACACCAATACTATCTAGATTTTGTACATCCCTGTATCCCATTGCAGATGGTTGCAATTTGCTAGCTGCCATTACGCACACGCGAGCGCGTTGCGTACACGACCGCAGTGCGTGTGAGTGCGTGCCATTACTGAGGTTTGCTACGATGTTTTTATATTCGTATATTGTGTTGTATACTTGTATAATATGTACTCAAGTGTATGTAGGTTTAGTATAAAAATAAAAATATGGAACGAAGATCTACTGTTCATGTAGACTCAAATAATGTTAGATTTTTGAATTAGAATTGATATTAAAATCAGTTTTTTTATGAGTAGGAACAATACCTTCTATTAATTTATGATTTGAACATATCAATTTACAATTACATACTATAAAAGAAGCGTATCCGATATAAAATTCGTCAATTTTTTTTTTGTGCGAATCAAAATATAAAAATTATTTGGCATTTCAAGTAGGTAGATATAGACCTCGGCCACACCATCGTAAACTACATAAAAATGGTTTATAACACCATGCTAATAAATATTTTGCAAATAGGTACATACAATTACCTAAGTGTAAATCCGGATTGAACCCATACATACCATCTTACTCAATGTAACCACTACACCATGTACCCTAGGTATTATAAAAAAGACAAAATAATTAAATGCATAACAAAATTGAATTTCTAAGCTCATAGATAGTATCACCCGCATTAAAGCGTTAAATGTTATCTAAATTAAGATCGAAGTAGCGTCAGCAAATAAACAATTCAATTAAAAATTAATTAAACTTGACAATTGAAACGCGGTTTAGTGGTTCGCTGTTTGACGGGAAGGTCGCGGATTCGATGTTGAAATGTTAATGAATCTGATAAATGTTTGTTAAGATTTTGTAAACAATAAGACAGACATGTACTTTTCTTTTGAGCGCTTCTGGACTGATTTACACAATGTCAACACTGCCGTAGGTAAGTCGTATACTATCTACTGAGTAAATTAGGATTACCTTTTTCGAGAGAATATTATGCATATTTTTTATCCTATTTCGTAACTAAGGAAAGGAATCCTAAGTACGTAGGTACTTAGGATTCCTTTCCTTAGTTACTAGCGTTATAAATCGGAATCTATAAGTTATTTTAGGAATTGGTCTTATTACTTATAGTATGTTAGAAGATAACTCTTATCATACACAATAGGTATTATATTATAGACTAGATTTCCGCCCGCGGCTTCGCCCGCATTTTCAAAGGAAACCCCGCATAGTTCCCGTTCCCGTGGGATTTCCGGGATAAAACCTATCCTATGTGTTATTCTGATGTATAAGCTATATTGTGGTAAAGTTTCATTCAAATCCATTCAATAGTTTTTACGTGAAAGAGTAACAAACATCCATACAAACTTTCGCCTTTATAATAGTATTGTGATAAAAGATTCAGATACGTTCCTTTAATTTAAATCTGCTTGACCTATTTTAATTGATAGAAAATTGTACCTATTTGGGTCAATACAATTTAATTAACATAGATATAAGATCCCGAATTGGATACAATAATAGAAAATTCCATTAGAAGGGAGGATAAATAATAATATTTTTCATTATTATTATCAAAACACGCACAATCCCGCAGGCGTGAGCTAGTCAATATTTATCTACCCTAATGACGTCACAGGTTATCTCAGTTTGTTCAGACATCCGTCGCGGTTATCAACAATACAGCCTCTAACTTGTACCCTTACATAGCCTATCTTAATGTTACAACTTACAACTTTTAACTTAACTTTACTTTGAAACAATGGAGTAAAATTTAATTACATCCGCGTCATTTGCGACGATTGTCGAATTATAACTCAAACTCAAACTCAAACAGGCTTCTTTCAAAGCTCTGTTGAATTAAATATAGCTGCTTCCTTCTATATACTAACTTTGGTCCCCTATTTTATACCCTTCAAATTTTTTGACAAAAAGTATAGACTTAAGTCCTTCTCAAACATTCTATCTATCTCTATACCAAGATACATTTTAATCTGTTCAGCGATTCAAGTTTTAAAACGACTGAATAAAATCTATATTGTAATTTGTAATACGCAGTTGGTCTTTTCGTATTTTAGAGTGTTCCCTCCACGGATCGCGATGATATTTCGTACTTAGTTGCTGTATTACAAAGCTGCAGATTTATTAAATTTTTGTTTCATCACAATGCGTGCAGCGGAATGGTAGTTGTAGGCTTTAGAATGAGAAACTCTATTATAATAAAAATTATAATAAAATAACTTGCTGGATGCTGTTCATCAACTTTCTCTGTGACTAGTAACTATCTGTGCCCTGCGAGCAAAAAAGCGCGAATATTTTAATCCATGTAGAAAAAAGTAGCCTGTGTTTGACCCCCTGGGTTCAACAAATTCCATCCAAATCAGTGCTATAATTTAGCTTGGAAAGCGTAACAGACAAAGTTTCGCATTAACAATATTAGATGCACTTTCATACTAAGCTCTTTACCAAAGAAACGAAAAAACGCTCGCAAACAACGCTAAATCTATTAAGGTATATTAAAAGCGGCGTTTCGTAACAGATGAAATAACAAGCCCGTTACGAACAAATCCTTAATAACGGAGCGGGCAAACAGAGCCTGCATTTCATTTCACTGCCACTATTGTGTCGGATCCAATGAATGGTTTAAGGCGGCTTGCAGACGGATGGTTCACACGCGGCGATACTTTATTGCTTCTTAATAAGATACCATACGTCAAACGAATATACATTTTTGGCACTATAAAGCATACGTAGCGACACGTTTACATTTAACTTTACCTAGCATTTACCAACTTCAACATTTTTGTACATATTATACTACCTACAAAAAAAATCTCTGGTTGTAGTATAGTCTATATTTTTGTTGCGAAAGAACTTACAAGGTGCAAAATAATGGACGTTTCACATGTGCAATGTACATCATAAAGTAAACCATAAGAGCGGAAAGCCTACCAAAAACTTCTCTAGAAAACGAGCTTTTCTAATCAACACTCGCCGCGGCCAAATCGCACAAGGACAAAAACCTAAAAGTTTTTAAATCTCGCCGCTTATTTTTTCGCCTGAAATTGGAATATTCGATGTATCGAGTTGAATTAATTAAATTTATCAAGAGTATCGCTCGTGGCCCTTTATTGTACGACAAAAAGCAAAAACGGTGAACCTTTTTTTAAATGTTTAAAATGTCACACTATTTTATTTTTTACGCCACATTTAATGTACAGAAATTCGACATATATCCGTAAATCGCGGATGCATTCGTAATTTAAAAAACATGTACGGTATAGGTTTAAAATTTATTAAAAAAATGTTTTTAAAAATGTTTTCAGTAGATATTTTTTGATAAAATAAAAATTATATTATTTTACGTCCGATTGAATAGCGAAATAATAAAATAAATAATAAAATAGGTATCAGCGTTAGGTATCAGCCCACGAATTCGCGCATTTCACGCAAAACATAAACATAATACCTACGTTCAGGAGTTTTTAAGTAATTGGGCCACAAACACAGAGACAAAAATTCTATATACAGAAATTATTAACATTATGTACTTACCAAATAAGTATTACAGTTTTTAACCTTTCATAATATCTACACGTGCCATTAAAAAAAATATTCGCTAACGAATTGTTTGAAAACACCTCGGCTGTCATTTAATAAGATTGAGTCGAAAATTATTCCTTATTTTGTGAAGGAGTAGGCAATTTATTATTACGATATTTAATTAAGATCTCAAAATAGATAATATTGTAGTTGATGTAAGATTAAAAGGAATATGTATTAATTTAATACATAATCTTTGTGTACATCTGTTTATAGTTTAGTGAATATTATTTATACAGTATGTATTTAAACAAATTAACGACTCAGCTAATTTTAATATGTATTATTATAAGGGATGGATCGATACGCATTTTCGCCGATACGATACCGATACTCTTATAAAAATATCGTCGATACCGATATATCGGCTAACCCGAAGTATCGCCGACAATATACAAAAAAATACCGCATTTTAAACAACTATTCATCCACTAACTAAAAACGAATAAAAATAAATCTACAGTTACAACTCATCAACAAAACATAATCAGAATAAAAAACTATTTATATTTTTAACAATAAATCAGCCTAATCAAACGATACGTAATTCGTATAATCGAAAAGCAAAAACATCAATATAACCTCAAAATTTAACCCGTACACTTTTCACTGTTAAATTTGTCCTTCAACGTAACAAAGTTGCCAAAAATAAGAGCAAGAAACTCCATTGAAAGAGTTGCCAACTCAAAAAATGCGACTAATCTAGCCTTTTTGCCCGGCTCCGTCCACCAATGAGTTTGGGAAGCAAAAAGTAATGGCTTCGGTTGAAAGGGACGTTTTTTAGGGCTCTTTTCTATTGGTGAATTGAATGTTGGTTTTATATTTTGAAAGTTTTATTTGAAAACTAGCTGTAGCCCTAGTTTTTATACTGTGTTGGAAATTTTTTACAAATCCATCAGAAAACTACACTCATGTTAATTATATTGAAATTTTGAAGTGTAAATAACTATTCATAAATAAAATTAAAAAAAAACAATTATTACCTATACTAACTCCTCAAGTTACTTATTTACACCTTTGAATAGATGAACACATGTCGCTAAATTTTAACATGCTCCTAATATAATTAACAATGACAATATCCAATTTTACAACACAGCAAAAACGCATTGTAACAGTAATAACTTAATTACCTAACACAGACATCAAGTAAAAAAACTACAGTTTAATCACATTACACGATTCGTCAAAAATGTCCTAAACCATCAACGTTAACCGTGGTTCAACTAACCCTCCGTTTAATTAAATCAATGATAAAGCACTGAGTCAGCAGTTTCCACCCCGAACATATATCTCTCTTGCATTGAGATAATATTAATAAGGAGACGACACCGCCTACATCACTTATGTTCCACTCAACATACGTCATGTGACGTATGTTGAGCGGTATTTTTTAATGGTTTTAAAGTGAAACGCATCAAACATGCCTTCGTGTGTGTTACGATATTGCACAAATAATACAAATAATACGGAAAAGTGCAAAGGAATAACTTTCATCGTTAAGTACCTAACTAGATAATAATTTTTAAAACTTAGTTAGAGCAAAAAAATGGCGCATAGATTTTGTTCGTGGTGTTTCCTCCATACGTAGTAATATTATCTCAATGCTCTCTTGTCATATATTAATTGTATTAAAAATTATTTTTCTTTCGCATATGCTATGTTCATTGAGATTTGAAATAACAATGCGTATTTTGATTTAAATTGATTATTTTTGCACACATGCTGAGTCTTTGCCCCCCTTTTAATGCACGAATATTCTTTTTTTATTTAAAAATGTAATCCTACTAATGTTATAAATAAGAAAATTTGTGAGTATGAATAGAAATTTTCACGAAAAAACTGTTTGACAGATTTGGATGAAACTTGACAGTCCCTAATATAGATTACATGTATATCAGAATAAATATCAGGTGAAAATAAAAAATAATTTGGAAAATCCAGATCAAAAAGTGCACGCCTCATAATTTTTTTTAATAAATATTTATTAATTATTATTTTTGTTTATTTAATAACAATTAAACCACATCGAATCAGACCCTGAAAAATGAAAGGGTTCTATTCCTGAGCATACTCAAGCGTAAGAGAAAAAAAAAGACTCGATTAGTAAAGTATTTCGGTCGCTATCGTGTTAACAAGAAAAAGGATCCGCACATACAGACACACGGACGTCCAAGACAGAACTTTTTTAAACTGTTTTTTAACTAGTTTAAGACGAAATACAATCATGCTTGTGCACCTTTTGGGCTACGCCCCCTGGGTGGAGCATAAGAGCGCGCGGGACGCTTCACAAAAATCCCCTCGCCACGCCACACAACTGAATAGATGACGGAAACATACGGAACTAACGGAGGTTCAATGAACTTTACTTATATTCATAATATTCGCGCGGTTAAAGCTGAGTAAAGCGATCCGGCAACGTCTTTTCGTTGCCGGGCCCATCGAAGTAGAAAAATCGACCTTTGTTCCTTTGCACGAAGGTCGATTTTTAATTGGTACAAATCTGGTTACAAAAAATGAGCTTGTGACTAAATTATTTTATGATGTAATTATTTGTTATTGTTAGAATTGTCGCTACCTACGTTACTAGCTTATTTGCAAATCTTTGTAAACAAATTTAAAATTTTAAAGGTTTTCGACATGGGGACTTTACGTACAATCTTTATATATAAAAATGAATCGCAAAATGTGTTGGTAAGTATGATAATAAAAATACATAATAGAATAATGCTATTTACGTTTGTTTTTTTTTACATAATTATCGGTTTTAAAAGATTTAAAAAACGGGTTTTTGTTTTTATATCATATTTATTGAAAAAAAAACAATACTTAATAGACAAAAAAATATTATTAACAATTTTGATTATTTTTGAATAAATATATCCGACATTTTGATATACTTAACATCAGATATTTTCGAATGCTGGTTTTGTTACCATTTTATTGTTCCAATGTTTATCTTCTTGATACGACTTCTACTCCTTGTTCCGTAAATAAATATGTCTCTTGCCCGTTACTTTGAGCTATCCTTGTACATTGAGGTGCTGAAACAACCATAATAAGTTATAATAGGAGAACAATTAATTGATAATACCTCTTATAATACCACGATTATTATAAAGATACTGTCATCAAAACTAGAAAAAATTGCACAGCTGTGTACGTTCCTTTGTCGCTTTATTATCCTAGCCCGTAATAAACTCGATTGTCGGCGTCTTACATAGCAAACTTTCTGAGAAAATCGTTCTTTTTTTTGCAAAATTTTACGGTTGACCGCAATTATTCTAACAATTAGTAAAAAAATTCTCAGCTGTGTCCGTTCGTTTATCGCTCTATTGTCCTATCTCGTAAAAAAGTCGGCATCATAGTTACATAACTACAAATTTTTCAAATATTTTTTATATAAAATTTATAAGTCATTATGCTTATGCATAATATGCAAATAGTATTCATACAAACAAATTAAAAAATTACTCATACATACTTTCATTCGAATTGATATATGTATAAATAAATATCCTTTATCTAATCCTTGTCTTGGGATTGCTCACATGTGTATAGAATTGTTAGTAGATCAGCAATAAGCCTAAAATAGCATGATATCTAATAAGTAAAAAAATTACAATTACCGGTGCAGTGAAAGACCTCAGACAATAGTTATAATACCATAAAAAAAAAAAACAAAAAGTTATACGCAATAGGGTTGAAATAAAAATTGTTTCCGATCTCACTGGTAATTACCTACCCGTCAGTGATAACTTACACTAGTCTGAAATATTCCACATTATAAATAAATAACATAAGAATAAACTTACACAAAAAAAGTACTATGTGAAACTGTCTGAAGATCCACATCAGTTTCTGGTAATCATGGTTAGTCTAAAAGACCAACGTGTCTTTATTGCATCCTGGCTTGCAAGCTGCACATCGGATTTTTCGTGGTCGCGCTTTGCTATTAGAAATAAACATACATACACAAATCAGTAGTATATTTATTGGAAAATGAAATCTCAAAAAAACAACTAAAACATTACCTATTTATACCAATAATAAAATTATAAATAAAAATAAAGACAGAGTGCATAAAATTATAAAATCTTGATTTGTGCGTTGCTAAATTCAGACTTTGTAAACATATATGTACTAATACAAGAATCATAAATAGGTAATGAAATCTCAAAATATGACTATAATAATATTACTTATTACAAATAAAAATAACCATCAGATTTTCATTTATGCGTTTCTCAATTTAGACTTGTAAACATATACCTAGTAATCAAAATATTTGAAGTTGAAATCTTTAGACTTGTAGCGACCGAAAGACATAATAAATATAAATAAGCATGATAAACATTAAACTTACCTATTTAGATTCAATAACTGTAGTTTCTTCATCTGCCTTCGCAACATTTTCTTCTTTATGTTCTCACCATCAATGTTTTGGCCACCAAAATTCACCATGTTTATGAAAAACTTTAGTAACACTAACACTAAATCACGTATGCGAGTAGACAACGGCACCGCGCGAAAAAGTTGTACAGGACTGCTCTCTAAGACGCGTTGGCGTCGACTAACAGGAGGCGGAACGGCGGAAGCGACCGGCCTGCGCGCAATTTTTTGCTCATAGTTTATAAATATATATTTTTTAAATTACTGATGTATTAATTGAAAAATCTAATCCCGTACGTCCCTCAAGAATTGAATGGAAGTGGATGTGGATAAAATTTCATTGATATTACTTTACTATTGTCCAAATGAAATTAATTCTCCGTTTAATTTTTGGCCAACTTCACAACGTTTTTCTATCGAGGCAAATTTTGTCAATCGTGTTTCGGTTCCCAAACGTCACTAAACAAACTCTTCAATTAAATAAATCGATAAATAAAAAAAATCAAATTCAAAGTTTTTGAAGAAAAAAATTAATTCTCCGTGCGCTCGAAACGTATGTTTTGGGTCTCATTTCGCCTTAAATAACAAAAATGACATCAAAAATATCATGAACGTTAAAAAATAAAAATAGTGTTTTTTCTTAATATGTGTGTGTATGTATTATCTTACAAGTGCAATGTATGATACATAAAGACGTGATAAAGACATTTTAAGTTTGAAAAATCAGATGTTTTGCGCGAAGTGACAGTAGTACCCACCTCAACGCTTCGCTTATGAGGCGTGCAATACTGACCCTTGGATTCGTCCGTGGATCACACCGCGCGGCACAGCTAGTTATACAATAATTTTTCTTCTATGTCATAATTTGGTATTCAAGTCAAAAATAATATAAAAAACGCTTACCTTTTGTCCCTGTGATGTCAGACATGTAAAATAATCATAGTACAATTAGAAAACCTTAAATATAATGTACCATTTAATATGTAACAATGGAGAAACTTGGCGAATAAATTTTCTTTGAATAATAGCTGTCTACAAAAGTGTGTATTTACATTGTTCTGTTTTTATATAGTTTGTTATTACTTCGTGGTTAGGTTATAAGTTACCCTTTCGGTAAGTTACAAAGCCAAGTATAATACTAAATTTTCTTCGTAATTTATGTAGAGATGATAATCAACCCTAATATCAGATACTAGCTGTGTCCCACAGTTTCACCCGCATTACTCCGCTCCTGTTGGTCTTAGCGTGATGATATAGCCTATAGCCTTCTTCAATGAATGGGCTATCTAACACCGAAATAATTTTCAAATCGGATCAGTAGTTTCTGAGATTAGCGCGTTCAAACAAACAAAAAAATAAGCTCTTCAGCCTTATAATATTATAAGTAAAGATTACAAATACAGTATAGATTAAAAAAGCTTATACCTTGCAAAAATACATACATAAAATTGACATGCGTTCAAAATAGTAATATCTTTTACCTTCGTGTGCCTGTGCTATCATTTTCACAATTTCTAAGAACTCATTTAAACAGAAAATAGAAATTAATACTAATATTTTCCCTTGTCCAGTCAAAACAATCAAATTCAAATCCACACTTAGGTAATAAGAAACGTTTAACACAATTACAGTCGGCCAATATTATTATATCGTTGTGCGGTCGAAGCCGATATCAAAATCCACAGAACAACCGATTTCTATGTTTTTATAACGATCCGACACCGTCTTAGCGGTAAGGCGAAAGGTTTACACACTACGCATTGCATTTTAAATTAATTTTACTTAGAGACCACCTTTTGATTGATATTTTGCATTACACGCGCAAAATGTTTTAAATATTTAATTTACTTTACGCTGAAACGTTTAGAAGTATAATCGGAATGAATGAATTATTAATTCATTTGTTACAGTAAGTGAACTAGGTATAGTAATAAAAGTAAGTATAACCTATTCTGTAACATTAATATAAAGATAAATTAGCATCGCTAGCCTTATTTTAATCTCATTATGAATGATAATAATTTTAAATACATATATAGTATTTTGCACATAAAACAAATACACCATATTCTTTAAATACAAAAATGTGCGCAGTGTGTAAGCCAAAGGTTTCGTAAACTATTGTTATTTTTGAAACCTACCTGGCGGACAAACACAAATTTAAAGGAATCGGTCTGTCCCTTCGCGTTAAGTGCGCTTCGATTGTCAACAAGCTTTATTTTAAAATATTATTAGCTTAGGGTTTTTTGAAGACAAACTTCTGACTAAAATTTCAAGGTCACGTCATGGTAATACCGTCACGTCATGGAGGCGACGATTTTGGTGTCTTTGAATCTTGCCAAAGAAGTTTTATTTCTGACACGTATGCTCGGCACACACGCTTAAAATTTGTAAGTCTTATGGTTGAAATTTGAGTTTGTCGACTTAACTGCGTCGTCGTTATAGCGATGTAACATTCGAATGTGCATTGTGAGGAGGAAACAATGATATATTACTCTGTTCCTACTGAAATACGTACGAGAAGACCCGTTGCATATTATTATACCTATAGATAAGAGTATATATGTACCTCTACGTAAAATAAAATGTACGATTATAAATTGTAAACGCTCGTTTTTTATAGAGCGATTTTGTGGAAATATATGTTCATTTTAATTTGTTATATTATTTTTTAGTTCCGAATAAATGCCTTACGTGCCTTGTGCTATCATTTATTTTTATTTTCAGTACGAACATAAAATTAAACATCGGTAAAGTGCGTGTCGAACTTGTGACACTGGGTTCCGTACAAGGTTAATTTAGTTGTACGGGGCCTTAAAAATGATGTTAAAAATATAATTATTTTGCTCTTAAATTGCTTGCGAATATACATAGACATGTGTGTGTTTGTAATCCGTACAATAAAGCTATATTTCGTTAAAAAGCCGGTAACGCGATATCGAAAGGGGAAATTAAAATCGGCTTATCGTCTTATCTGATATATAACGCTAATTGTTTGCTAAATACATCCATTTGCTACGGCTTCGTCTGCGGTTTTCGACGTGCAAATTTATATTGCATTTTGTTTTTTATGAGTACGGTTTTTATGGTGGTTACGGCACGTCGGTATTTGTGAGAAGAGGAAAGGACTTAGGAACAAAAAATATTGGTGAATTTAATGATATCACAAGTTACGTATGTAATTTATTTAAAAAATAATGTAGTAAATGCATTATCTTTTTCGATCTATTAATTTATATTAAAATAAAGGATCATAGGATTAAATAAATGTAACGTCGGTTTTTCATATAATATTTACCATAATTATAATATGGGTACCTAATTATATGCTGAATACAGTTCAAGTATAGTTTTATATATTTTTAACTGAAGTCTAAGAGCCAGTTCTTTAATTATTTATTAAACAGACACACAGAATTCAACATTTTTGTATAATATTATGTATAATACAACAATATCATTATTAAAATGCAAATCGCTGAAGCGATAGCTCCGTAAACAAGCGGTCAAAGGCGGATCTTAAATGAATCTCTAAGTTAACATCAAGTTTCGAACAGTAAAACTCAATATAACACTCAAACTCAAAGACAAACAGTCTCTGAAGAGGTCACTGGAGATGAGATGAAGTCTGATGAGCGGAGAGGTAGCGGGGCGATAATCACTACATAGTATAAAACAAAGTCGCTTTTTCTGTCCCTATGTCCCTATCTATCCTTAAATCTTTAAAACTACGCAACGGATTTTGATGCGGTTTTTTGTAATAGATAGAGTGATTAATGAGGAAGGTTTTAGTATATAATTTATTAGGTTTTAGACAAAGCGGGCGAAGCCGTGGGCGGAAAGCTAGTATTGTCATAAATGTTTAGAAAATTGTATGAAAAAATAGTAGAGAATGAAGCATTTTAACTGAAATGTAAATGAGAGGAATTATTTAATTAGAAAAATGTAGTCATGTGATGAGCGAGCAACAGCAGAAGTGGTGATACGTTAAAAATACTTAACAGTTTTTAATTTAGTTTAAACATATATTGGCTCTATATTACTTTTTCATTTTATAAGCAAGTGCGGTTTAGAAACGCTTAAGATGAAAAAAGAACTTCGAATTTAACAAGTTTTTACTACTTAATAATTTCGATTTTCAAACATTATATGTCACTTTTACTAACATATAAGATAAAGAGAACATAATATTTAGAAACAAAGTAATTACTCTGTTGTGTGTAGTGCCCCGCTACCTCTACTAGCTAATTAGCTAAAAACCTAAAGGAACTATTTCCTATTATTCTTAACAAATAATACCGAAAACATTAACACGCTCCCGCCTTCGCTCCGCTTCCACGCTCGCTTTGCTCAATTATCGCCACTAGTTAGCGTCGAGCTAAACGGTGGACAACTATCGACTTCAATTTGATCCGTTTTCATTATACTGTAGATAACAATAGAAAGTTTACACTGAATAACTTTAAAACTTGCGTCAGTTTATATATTTACATCGATTATTATTTTATTGACAAGAATTTATTAGTTTTGACTTGCGACTTCAGCCGTGTTACATGATATTTTTAATTTGTAAGCAGTTTAAGAGCGCATATTCTATTTAACGCAAGTCAAAAACTCCGCGATCTATTACGATAGATCGCGGCTTGCGCTATCCTTTTACTATGAACAGCATAGGTCTACAGGAGAGCGCCGAGCAACATGTCCTCTCTCTGGAAAGGCTCGCTGCCGACTGATTTTAATCGGGTCGCGCGCAGTGTTTTATAGTACTTTAAAAAAAATTGTAGAAAAATAATAGAGGTACCTTAGTTGATTTTTTAAATTTTATCTTATAAGTAAGACATTCTTTTATTGCAATATGTATAAATTATATTCAATAAAGTCAAATATCTTGGTGAAAATAATCATTTTGTCGACTATAATTTCTAAAAAAATTCACATTGTTCGGATTTTAATTTCGTAAGTTAGGAGTCCAAAATAAAAAAATCTTTTAACTAACTATTTTAATAAGGATTTTTGCAGTTAGTTAAAAATAATTGTGTGTTAGATCTGTCAGCAATTTCAGATATTTTTAGCTTCGAAATTGACACTAAAAGTGAAATCAAGTAATCATCGGCTCAGTTATCTTGATGGTATTCAGAAATACTGTATTTAATTGAAAAAAACTCTTAACTAACTACATAGACAATAAAATTTCCTAAAATTATTAGTAATTCATATGTTTGTAAGATAAGTGGTTGATGGACAATCTGGTTTGAAAAATCACATATTTGAGCCAAACAGCGCACGGACCGCGTACACGGCCTTAAAGGACGTTATCTATTTAAATAAAAGCAAGGGTTTTCAATTTCTATGCATCTTATATTTTTTGGAAATAAAGATTATTGTTTATTGTTATTGTTATTGTTAAATTATGTGAAAATCCTGAAAAATGTGGAACTGTTTCCTAGATTGGCTGGAACAAACAGGCGAACAGATATTTTATTACCTATAACATAATTTATTGTTATAATTTAATTTAAGTACCTAAATGTTAAAACAGTAAGTTGAAACTTATAATAAAAAGATAATCCCTACTAATATTATAAATGCGAAAGTAACTCTGTCTGTCTGTCTGTTACGCTTTCCCGCTTAAACCTCTCAACCGATTTTTATGAAATTTGGCACAGACAATCTTTAGACCCTGAGAAAGGACATAGGCCACCTTTTATTGTGAAATATGTAACGGGCGGACCGCTAGTAAGAAATACATTTTAAAACCTCAACATAAAACAAAAAATATAAGTAACGGTAACAAGAAAAATATACTTTCCAAAGATAGTCAACTCTTAAAATGTTAGCATAAAAATGATTTCGCTTCACTCCAGTCGCCACTCGCTTCAACTTTGAAAAGTATGATAATACGAATGGCCGTGATTTTTTAACTCAAACTTTAAACTTTTATCGGTTCAACTTGAGTCATTTTAATATTTTTCATTCGTTATCCCTTTAACTTGTACTAATGGCAATTCATACCTAGTGTTGTACACGAGGTTTCGTTTGATATTTTATTATTATGTTATTTAAGTAGGTATAGATACAATTAGCTATATGTATTTAAAAAAAATTCTGAAGGTTTTTAATCTATTACAAGTATGTAGTCTTTTTATTATTATTTATTCAAACAAGAAGTTATAATCAGATAATATTATTGTTTTAATAACTTTTATTGGTTCGCAAATAATTAGGAAAACATAAACATAAAAAAGTGTGTGTGCGCCGAGCACAGGTGTTAGAAGTGAAATTTCTTTGGCAAGATTCAAAGATCGTCGCCTTACTATATGACATGACGGTATTAGCATGACGCGACATTGAAATATTATTCTCAACGCGCCTAAAGAAAACTTCAAAAACTTTTTAACAAAGCAATATAAAAATTAAAATTCATAATACACGCAACATTTCTTAACATTCCCCGGCCTCCCAAGGCGTTATGAATTTTGGCGGGAATTTGCAATTTGCGCGCGAATTTTATAATTCCGGGGCAGTATCTACCCTTCTCGTTCCGGGACAATCTGTCCGTTTAAGCGTATTAACTTAAATATTTGAACGAGGTCGAAAGGTCGCTCGTGAGTTTATGTCTTCGTGCCTCGTTTGCATAACTCGACTAATTTGGTGATTTTTCTATAGGGAATAGTAAATTTCCACGATATTTCATTTTATAGTGATTTGTACAAAATTTTATTATGTTCGACAATCTGTAATATACGCAATATTATATAAATACAATATCAAATAATGTTCTTGTTTCCTTCGTTATCAAATAATGTAGAGCCTCCTTTAACTACAAAAAAATATATTCTAGTACCGTTATCATTTGAAACAAACATAAAATACACGTAATACAAGTAATAAGACGAGTCCATAAAAGCTGTGTTTATGGTTGATCTGAGTGCACATTAGAGAGTCATTATTATAAACTTAGTGGTGTAGCACTTATAGAAAATATGTGTAAGTTATGTTGACTTTAATCACATTTACAACACATTTTCACTCTTACATAAGTAACTGCAAGTAAATTACTACATCCGTTAAAACCGTCAACTGTCTGTTTGTTTGTCTTATAATCTCGATAAACAAGCGTTCAAAATACTATATTGTATACTAATACAAATTATAAAACTGAGTTTGTTTGTTTGCTTGGACGCGCTAATCTCAAGAACCACGCGTTCGATTAGAAAAATTATTTCCCTGTTTGATAGTCCATTCATTGAGGAAGGCTTTAGGCTTTATATCATCACGCCAAGACCAATAGGAGCGGAGCAATTCAGTTTAAACCGCGGTGAAGACCTAGTGTTTAATATTATCAACCAAAGTAATTTCTGTCTTTCTTTCCAGTAGCTAGCCAGTCACTGTCAAACGCAACCTAAGTCAAGTGGCCGGGATTGCCCGGGATCTCAAAGCTGATGGACTGAACGCATTAATGGGACACCTTACAGTACTTACCGGGATACGAGAGCCTTTCCCGGGTAATTACGTTTTGACGTTGTGAGATATAACGTGATACATTGATCAATTCTTTGTTACTGACTTGAACCTATGAAAATATGTGCCAATACAAACTATAATTAATAGCTATGCTAAATTTAATATTATCTTACTATGTCTATGCTAAAAAGTTATCCCAATACTATCTGTTTTTAAGTGCAAGAATAACTTAAATATTTTCTCATATACTTTCGCGTTTAAAATAATAGTTGGATCTATACCTAGTAGGATCTATATATAGGTAGGTATATATTATGTCTCCGGTTGTTTAGTATTTCAGTCTAGCGTCCATGTAGTGCGATGATACATTTATCATTGCTCGGTATCATAGTGTAGATTTATCAAATGTGTGTTTCAGGGCAAAGCAAGTGAAATTCGTTGGAATGAAGCCGAATTTCGCTTACGATCCTAGTATACAATTTTATATGCATACACAACTGTGTATGCATATAAAATTGTATACTAGGATCGTTAATACTTTATAGATTGTTATTATAAGCAACTGCTTATAATAATAATCTATAAAGTATTAACTACCTATGTAATATATATTATACTAGCCCTAGTTACTAGCCCGCCCCAGCTTCCTATGGGTGCAATAATGCATGTATTATTCATATGTAAACCTTCCTCTATAATAACTCTTTCTATTAAAAAACCGCATCAAAATCCGTTCCGTAATTTTAAAGATCGAAACATGCACAGGAACAGCCAGCGGGAAGCGACCGTTCTATATACAGGGTGTAATCGTTAAGTGTGCACAGGCGATTATTCCGTAA
>CAJQZN010021319.1:0-11310 GCA_907164685.1 Colias eurytheme
TTTTATTTCCGACTCTGGCTAGTGTGTACTACATTGCTGGTGGTACATTGGTAGATCGTTCGAAGTTCTTTAAAAGCAACAATGTTGTAAATTAATATTATGAAAGGTGAAGAGGTTCAGAAATATTAACTTCTATTTCTATTAAATCTAATGGGGAAATCTATGTAGTTGTAGTATTAGTGTGAATTCATAAAAAACAACTCGAATTTATACGAAATACTTGTCTGAAATATTATAAGCAAGATTTTATATAAATTACTAGCTGTGCTCCGCGGTTTTACCCGCAGTATTAGTATAAATTATAATAAATTTCTAGAATATTCGGATGGCGACCGGAATTCTACAACGATACGAACAACCTTCCACTGAGTATGCCTCCAGAGTTACAGAGCAGTATAAAGAATATCACTGGATATAATAGAGATGCAGTAAGTATATTATGATAATTATTAATTATTATTGAAGTGAAAATTTCAAGGTCGCGTCATGGCAATACCGTCACGTCATGGAGGAAGGCGACGATTTTGGTATCTTTCAATCTCACCAAAGAAGTTTCACTTCTCACACGTGCTCGGCACACTCTTTGATGGATTGAATTGATAACCAAAGTTTCAACATTTATTCATACAAATAATTAGGTATCTTTGATGTAATATTTTTTAACTATCCCATAGTTTAGATAAAATTTAATAAATCATAAAGTTAAACATAATATATGAATTGCTACATAGTTAAAAAAAATCAGTATGGCTACCAATCTACTACATAATCTACTTACAACTAATTTAATAATAGAATAATCTACTGCCCATAGGATCAAACGCATAAAATAAATTACTTCAACTGCCATTCTATACCACTAAAAATATTTTCTTCCAGGCAAACATGATATGGGTGTCGTGTCAAGGCGAAACCCCAACAGACCAGGAGAACATCGGACCGATCACATATTTACCGTATCCAGGGTTCCCGGGTTATTTCTACCCGTACAATAATGCCGAAGGGTATCTGAGTCCCTTGGTAGCCGTGCATTTACAAAGCCCTGCGAGTGAGTACATAAGGGAAAATAATTTAAATATTAAAATTGTGATTTACTAGATTTCCGCCCGCGGCTTCGCCCGCGTTTTAAAAGGAAAACCCGCATAGTTCCCGTGAGATTTTCGGGATAAAACCTATCCTATGTGTTCATCCAAGTTACCCTCTATATGTGTGCTAAATTTCATTGTAATCGGTTCAGTAGTATTTGCGTGAAAGAGTAACAAACACACACACACACATCCTCGCAAACTTTCGCATTTTACATATTAGTAGGAAGTACATAAATTAATTTTGTTCACAATCATCATTCTTATACTATTTTTAGTAACAAATCTGAAATAATAACATATTTAATTTGACATTAAGTACTTAATTTAAAGCAAAAAGGGTCAAAAGATGCGGAATTTGAACTTATAACGTTTTATACCACACTAGCTGCTCCCCGCGGTTTCACTCGCATTGCTCCGCTCCTGTTGGTCTTAGCGTGATGATATATCCATATATAACCTTCCTCGCCTATAACCTTCCTCGATAAATGGACTATCTAACACCGAAATAATTTTTCAAATCGGACCAGTAGTTCCCGAGATTAGCACGTTCAAACAAACAAACTCTTCAGGTTTATAATATTAGTATAGATTAGATCTGATCTTTGAAACCTCAATGCTAAGTAAAACATTAGTTTTATTATTTCTCTTTTAAATATCTATAGGAACACTCCGCACAGTCTACCAGAAGCTTGAAACAACATATTATTATTATAATTTTAATTTATTTCAACACATAATAAATTAATTTGCTTTACAATTGAAATTTTATCAAAAAATGTATGTTTGTTTCAGCCGGTATAGTCATTAACATAGAATGTCGCGCGTGGGCCAGAAATATAAAATACGACAGAAGAGAGAAACTTGGAGTCGTCCATTTTGAACTCATGATCGAGTAGACTGTTATTTACCTCCATGACATACGGTCTTTCCAGTAGACCGCGGTCTTAGTAGACCAACAGATTGATCCTATTTTTATAGGTATTTTAGTTAAATATTTAGTAATAGGTTTGACATGAAGGATATTTTTTTCGAATCTCGTGTTGGTCTTTTCAGTAGAATATGTTAGTGCTTATATGATATTTATGGTTTATATCATTTTAATATTTATATTTAAGTATAGTGTGACTTTTATCAAAAGACCTCAGTAGACCAAGTGAATCCCAGTAGACCAACGAATCTCAATAACTTCTACAAATTAGAGATTTTATATCAATGTACATAATTAATGATGAAGATGATCTGAATTTTTCTGCTGAATTTACGTAAGTATAATGATGTCTTTTACTTTTTATTTTTTAATCTTTTATAAAAAAAGTTTTCTTTTATGAATTTGTATTTTCCGAATTCAAAATAGCCGCCAAAAATGTTTTTTTTTTTAACATTTTTCATGACAGTGTTTATTTTATATTATAAGGAATCTTTTTTAATCGGCAACTTATAATGATGATATCTCATATTATATAATTTTTTACTTTTATTTTTCTAATGACGTTTAAGAATGGCTGCTATATTTTCTAGTTGTAATAACAGACTCGTAAAGTGAAATTAACATAATCCGTCCAGATTATTGTGCATCTAATGAAATAGGTTATATAAATTTACAATATAAACTAACAATAATTATTATTATGTAGATAATCCCACCTACAGATTTGAAGGTGGGAAGACTTGGTAAAAAGTCTCATTTTTACCGAAGTATATATGGATTATGGAGTACACAGTTTTTTTACAATGCAGTTAATACCGACAAAATAGAGTTTTATTCATATTTTATACACTAAGAAGTTAAGAACATGTATTGTAAAACTTGTCTAGTGACTTATTACAATTTAATAATATTTTTTAACAAAAAACAAGTTATTTGTATGAATTAACATACTTATTTTTCCCCCTTTTTCAATTTCTTAGGGGACGATTTTTTGTAAATGTATCATTCCATGTGGATAAATTTTTTAACTACATATTTATTATAAATAAAATAAGTAGCTAAGCGGTACTTATTCTTTATACCTACTTATATTAATGCATTTAATAAATCATTACCGTATGGCGTGAATATTGCCGGATTTAAACCCGTTTTTTGTTTGATGTTTGTACTTAGAGTAAGAGTAATTGTATCCGTCCAAATGTATTTGAACACGTGTGCCTGATTTTTTTGATAATAAAGTTATTTGTATAATATATTGTTTTATTTTTAAAAACAAGTTAAAAACAGATACATCGTATGCATAAACGAATTATGCCTTTTGCCTTTGATATTTAAGAACATTATAGAGACACTTACAACGTATACATAAACGAACTGAAAAAAACATTTGTGTTTGAAAAATTTCGAGTTGAAAGAAAAAAAGTTAAAGCGAAGTGAAGCTTATTAACATAACTTTAAGGTGCTATAACTTTAATGTTCATCTTATTGTTATTTTAACGTTCATCATGACTTGTCAGTCTAGTCTATAGTTATTATTGATCGAAGGGTGTTGTTAAAAAAAATAATCTTGTAATAAGAAACAATTTATTATTGAACAATATTGAAAAAATATTTATTTTATTTATTTTTATTTATTTACTACAATAATACAATTCATTATAAATTAAATTAAACTGGCACAAACATAATCTCTTTAGAGAAATTTGGTTCATAAAATGCGGTTTTTGTAGAGAAAAAATGAAATTGAAAAAAGTTGAAGTGTTTTGTGTTGAGGTACTCAATAATTTTTTTTCATGACGCGGCCCACCGAAATGATACAATAACTGATTTACTATAAACTAACTTGTCTAATTACTAAAGCCTTCAATGTAAACAGTAGTCTTTATTATGTATGATCACGACATAGCATATAATTATATTGTATACATAATATGTAGTTAGTTACTCAAATGAAAATATACATTGTAACTATTTCGATACGATTTTGTTTTAGAATCTGAAAAGATACAAAACAAAATCGTATCGAAATTGGTTTAGTCGTCAGTGGGTTTCAACTTTCAACATACGAGTAAAGAAAACGTTAATCTTTCGTTTCGCTGTTTGATACAAAATATTTATTAATAAAAAGAATAATAAATATTCGAATAAATGACAGTGTTTGATTATTTGTCTTACTTTCACGTAACACTGTTTGAAAGATCGATTTTTGGTATGATTCTTGTCCCGGAGATAGTTGTAGCCTACAGTAGGCTAGAAAGTGATATACGCTACTTTATACCACGCATCTTATTCTCATGGGGATTTACTTTGACCACACGGGTGAAGTCGCGTTTAAAAGCTAGTGGAATATAATAGAATGATCGCATAGTTTTTGACACAGATTAAACAATAGGTACTATTTGGCAAGTCGCATAGCCCACTAGAAAGTCGATATGTCGACGACCGTAATAATTAATTGAAATTTTAATTAATTTTAAGATAAGTATGTATTTTTATTCTATTTCGATAGTGAAATTAAAAACATGAAGATAACGAATTTTCGCTTCGATTGCATTCATTACAGTGAATTTTGTGTATAATTATTATAAGTTATTGTAGAGTGCAATGTTTGTTTATTCGTAACTTCACTCAACAATAAGATTAATAAAAATCGCTAGGTACATATTAAAATTCTGTGGCTTGGGTTCGAGACTCGAGTATCGGACTATAATAAATATTCTATCGTAGCTGTAGATATATTTTGTTGAGTGATAAATCATTTGAAAACGTAGTTTTATTAATTTAACAGTCCTTTGTTCGTTTCCTATGTGAACAATGTGTAATAAATTAAGTCGGTGCATGTAAAATTATGCATTTTGAATATATTACAGTAGCTGTATGAAAGACACCTACTCAATTTGTTCATAATTAAAAAAAAAAGTACAAGGTGAAAAACAGTACCCTCATTATCCAAGTCGGACAATCTATATTTACACAAATAAAATGTGGGCAGAAATGTGTTGTGTACATCGATCGTTCGCATATGTCATACGATTCCGAACACGTGCGTATGCGCAGACCGCAGCCCGTAGGGCGCAGTTGCGTTTAACCCGCCGAGGATAGCGGACGTGTTTATGAAAAGTTAAATTATAATATTATATTGTGAAATGGCGGGCAAATCGAACGGTGTTGATTCGTCGGGCTGGGCTAGGGCGCCGCCTGAGGCTGGGCCCCTCTGGCAGAGGGTTTGTAAGGCGATCTACAATCCACAGGAGAAAAGCTTTTTGGGCAGGACGCCGAAGCGATGGGGTGAGTTTGTATTATATAAATCTGGTTTTATCCCCTTTTGTACCCTAGGCATTGTTCTTTTTGAATGACCTGGATTTACCGTTTCAATGGGTTAATAATAATACTATGCGTTTATTTTTTTTTGATACTGATAATTGCTGTTTGTGTGAAAATGTGTTCAAAGCAAAACATAGTTTAGAAGGGAGATTAATTTTAAGAGCTTTTTTCTACCTGAACAAAATTTATCAAATTTAGCTCAGCATTTCAGGCTTCAGGCTCAGCAGGCAGCTCCTGTAACTTTTTAAATCATATTATTAGTACATAGTTATAGGTTGAGAGTTGTAATTTTGGCTAACAATTTGCATTTACATAGATGAGGTATATGATTACGGTATATTACCTATCCATTGATCAATTGTATTTCGAATGCATTAATTATAGATAAGCGCGCTTTTTTGTTTGTTTTCGATTACTCGGAAACTATACCGCACACATGGTATGGGAGATGTTTTGGTGATAGGGACGTAAAACTATTATTAACACTCTTTTATTAGCTTCACCTGTGTGTTTGTGTGTTTGTATGTAACCGACCCCTTTACACTCGATTTTGACCAGTGCAGGGTCTTCGTATATCAAGGATCTCAAGGATCTTACTTACCTATAGGTATATGTATTATGTATATATATATTTATTATTAAATTAAATTCCACCGCTTTATTTAATGTTAAATGTAAATAAAGTTTCATATAAAACACCTAAACTAAAAATAAATAATAAAGCTTAAAAGCTTATTCAATTTTAAAACAAATTCCAAGGTACTCTAGAAGCTGCATATTAGCTATCTACGAGAGTCCTATCAAAATCGGTTATAGATAATTAGGTAATTTAAACTCAGTAAAAAAGGATGTTACAAACAGACATCGTTATTAATTTGAATGAATGAATGAAATGACATATTATTCCATCTTAAAACTAAAAAAAAAACACTGTCCGGCCGTCATAGGTAAATAGCCTGGACACTAAGGCTTTCGTAATTTTCTTTAGTTGTGACTTGTAACCCCTAGGGGTCCGCGGACTCCATGTTGGAAAACGCTGGCCTAATGGCAGCTAAATCTATATTTTTACTTATCACTAGGTTTCCGCCCGCGGCTTCGCCCGCGCAGTCAAAGAAAAACCCGCATAGTTGCCGTTCCCGTGGGATTTCCGGGATTGCATCATTTTCCGGGGATAAAAAGTAACCTATGTCCTTTCTCGGGTATCAAAATATCTTCATACCAAATTTCAAGAAAATTGGTTCAGTAGTTTAGGCGTGATTGAGTAACAGACAGCCAGACAGAGTTACTTTCGCATTTATAATATTAGTATGGATTGATGTCATAGATTCAATTAATTAATAGTGAATAATAATTATCGTTATTATAAAATATAATGAATAACCAACCTATGCATAAATGTCGGTCCATAAAAAATTTATCACCGTTTATTTATTATGTATTGTTTTTATAATCACACGTCATGATTAGGTACGTTTTAATTAATGTTTCACACAGTCTCGTGTTTTGTGGAGTATGGTAAACTGGAAATAGTTCTAAATTTATAATTATATTAATCTGTTTGTAAGCATAAGGCAATTATTTAAATTAACATTGTATGTATTTAAACTGTAATATACAGCTGTATATATTATTTATTCAAAGTTCACCTTATTTTATTCAAATTAATAGATATGTGATAATTTAAAATTTAAACTTTTTTTTTCAAAACTCAGGATATTTCCCTAAATGTTTGCATAATTTTGATAAATTATCTTTAAAACTAGAAATGCAACTGCAACAAAAGTTCAAACTGCCGCCAATAAACCGCCCGGAAAAAACTAATAAGATAAAATGATGGAAGCCAGGGTCCATTATATAGCTGGTCATATAAAGTTATACCGCTCACCTTGGTACTTAATAATGTACCTAAAGGAAACAATTAACATCGATACTTTTGCACTGTGCATAGTTTTTCCTAATATATTTAAAACAAGCGAAAATTTAAAAAAGAGCGTGTGTGCAGAGCACACGTTTCAGAAGTGAAACTTCTTTTGCAAGATGTAAAGATGCTTACCAAAATCGTCGCCTTACTCCATGGGATATTGCCATGTCATTTTATACAAAAAAAAATATCCATAATTCTATATAGGAAACCATCCTACATGTATAATGCATATAGAATGGATACAAATTAGAATTATATCTAAGCAAATTAAAACTGCATATAATGTCTCAAAGGAGTCAGTTAACACATCGCAAAATTAAAGTACCTACGATTATGCAGAATTTCGTTCCATATATGCTATGGTTCGAATTGATTTACTATAATTTCATTTTGTTTACAATTCATTGTTTTGTAATGTGTATTCATAATAAATTTTTTAAACTTATTTAAATATTTATGCCTGGATTAAGTTATAAGGCCGTCTTCTGTGCTGTATATTTTTTGAGTAAATTTTTTTATGTTGACCGCATAATAAAGAGTGAGAAAATAATCTAATAATGAAAGCTTGAAATGTCATGATGAGGCCAATGAGGCATCAGGCAACTGAGGCCTGTACAAAACCGCGAATACACAACACTCGTATTACACAAACGACATCAAATATTTAAACGATTTAATACGATACTCAAATATTATGATAATATGCTTGCATTACTCCTATCACCTATGCAAGCAGATTGTTTATCAAAACAATGGCTGTGTTTCTAACACAATCTATATAGGGCTGTAGTTTCTGGAATTGTGAAACTTACGTAATTATTTGTTGTGAATTTCTATTTGTAGACAGAAATGTTATGTAGGTACAGTGTGATGGAATAACTTTGGAGGAATAAATAAGTTCGTTTAGTTTTATTTTGGTTTGATTAACTTTGTCTGCTAAAGTAATAAATACGTGGGTCAGATTGTTTACCTTACTTAGAATCTTTTTAATCAATTCTGTGACAGATATAGAGATTCGTTCTTTTTCACTGAGGGTAATTAAACTGAAAGGCTGATGATGCTCAGTGGTATTCTTCCAAGTGAAGACTTCTAAGATCTCCTAAGACCTAAGACTCCTTAGACCAAAATGATCGTATTAATACCGACTTCTTTTCAGTTTATAAAGTTTAAAATTCACTATCAATTAAGGTGAAGAAACCTTATTCTGTTTTTTACACTATCTAGTTCAATTAAATAGATACCAAGTACAAATATTGTCATAATTATAAAGCAATAGATATGTACATAACTTCCTACGTTTGTACAATAACGTTGTTTTAATAAATTAGCATTGCATTATGCATATGTCGTGGCCATATCGTAGATTTGCTCATTTCATGATATGATCGATCATTTCACGAAATGGTCGCATTTCATGAAATGGCCAACATAGTTTGATCAGATCGTTAAATCGTCAACGTTTCACGATTTGGCCATCCACATTTGGCCAGATCGTATAAAATATAAAGAGTCCATAAAATATTAAAATTCAGAATATTCTAAACACTTGTTTAATGTCATTTAGGTTAGTGCCGCGGCAGCGGCCGGCGAATGCTAGAAGCGAATCGTTTTTGCAATAAAAAACAGTTAGGTTAGGTTAGACTTTGATAAACAACGCACGAGCCGAGCGAGCAAAGCGAGCGTGCCGCGGCAGCGGCCGGCGAGTGCCAGAAGCGGATCGCTTTTTAAAAAACAAACAATTATAATACTATAGTAGGATATATAAATATATATCCTAAAATCAATACATATAAGATATCCACATTTTCCATAGTACTCGAACCGTCGTAAATTTTTGCTATGACTTTCTTCATATTGTTATTAAACGAATTATGAAGTTTTTAACTGCGAATAATTAAATTTTCGCCAGCGGCTGCCATCTTATCACATAAACACAGAGCCTCTACCAATGATTAATGTAACTATTTTACGATATGATCAAATAATTTTGATCATTTCATGAAAAAACCGCGCGTTTAGTTGGCCATATCGTGAAATGATTTCTTATCATTGATCTGCTCAAGCCACATCATGATGTGGCCAAACTAAATTGGCCATTTCACGAAATGCGACCATTTCGTGAAATGGCCAATCATATCATGAAATGAGCAAATTTACGATATGGCCACGACACATATACTAGTTCAATATATGCATGATATGTACCTATAATATGCCTATACATTATATTTATCATAATGTATAGGCATATAATAGGTATGTCGTTAAATTTAATTGAATATTTTAAGCTTTGATAAGCAGATTATAGTATTTTTGTGACATTTTTAAACTGATGAAAATTACACTTTTTCCAAACGTTTAAATTGTAGCAACAAAGATTAAAAGGTTATATTTTATTATATCTACGTTTAATGTTTACAAAACTGAGGTAATTGGCACGTTTGTTTGTTTTGATTATAATTGTCATCATAACATCGGGGATAAATTAACTTTTGGAGCAATTAATAATTTTTATACAAATTTTCATTTCGAAACATGTGGTAGGTAAGTAGGTAAGTAGTTAAACTCCTCATAAACGGCTTGACCGATTCTCATGAAATTTTGCGTGCATACCTATCGTGTCTGAATACGGTCAACATCTAGTTTTCATACCCCTAAGGTCTCAGTGATAAGAGTAAGCCAAAACAATGTTGGCATCGAGATAGTTGAAGACCAGAGATTATGATCTCTGACTACACTACACTAATGTCTATGACTACACTAATTTTTCTCAAATTACCTGAAGTAAATTGAGGAATTATACCGTCTTCCTGCGTTAATGACTGATGTGCAATGTGCATGTAAGCGAAGTCGTGGGTGGAAAGCTAGTAAGATTTAAAAATACTTCTGATAATATAATGCATTTTTAATGAGACATAACTTCACTACTTAAGTCAAATCCATCAGTCCCCGGAATCACAGACACAATAGATAATCTATTGTGTCGCGCCCCGATCGGGGCGCTCGGTGGTCAATGGGTTAATGTTCGATCGAGTAAATTTATCTTTTAAAGATTCTGTTTAAAAATAAGCGACTAATCTGTTTGGTATTTTAGTAATGAAACTACTTTTCTTAATACCTTCACTTGGAAGCGAACCCTTGCTATAGAATCGCAATCTATTAGGTCAAGGAAATGGAAAATTATGTAGATTACGTATACGAAGACCTTCAATATTAAAATAACTCATACCTAATCGTTACGCCCTTTATAAACGGTGAAATCAACTCACCAAATGCTTTACGATTTATAAACATTCTTTATAACATTTTTGAACTCCAAAAAACAGTTTACAATTAATTAAGTCGGTGGAATATAAATACTTAATATCTCGAAAGTCCAATTTATTTACTTACATTGATTATTCAAATCACTTCTAGTCAGATATAATCAGCAATCAGACATAATTCAATTTTAATTTTTAGGGCTTTGTAGCTTTATTTTTTACTAGCTGTGCTCCGCGGTTTCACCCGCATTTCTCCGCTACTGTTGGTCTTAGCGTGATGATATAGCCTTATAGCCTTTCTCGATACATGGGCTATCTAACACCGAAATAATTTTCCAAAACGGACCAGTAGTTCCTGAGATTAGCGCGTTCAAACAAACAAACAAACTCTTCAGCTTTGTACTATTAGTGTACGTACGTAGTATATTATTATTAGTCTGTGCTATTAGTATAGATTTCAAATGGCTCGAATGTGAAATAGCAATATTGTTTCAGGCCAGTTAGTACTACATTATTTGATACTACGATAAAAGCATCAACATATGTATTTAATATTTATGTTAATTCGAGCCAATATAAATGAGTATGTTATATTATTATTCCTCTGCCAAATTTTCAGTTATATCCGTGTAGTTTTTGAAAGCATGATAAACCAAACATTTCATAGTTATACAAAATTCATATTTATAATATTACTAGCGGTCCGCCCCAGCTTCGCCCGTGGTACATATTTACATTTTCTCTACATAAAAACCATCCTCGTACTTCAAGGAATATAATAAA
>CAJQZN010021319.1:11320-31689 GCA_907164685.1 Colias eurytheme
AGGAATATAATAAAAAAAGAATTATCGAAATCGGTTCAGCCGTTCTCGAGTTATGCGCTTACCAACACATTTTGCGATTCATTTTTATATATAAGAAGACTAGCTTCCAACCGCGGCTTCGCCCGCGTGGTATTTTGATAAAAGCTAGCCTATGTTCTTTCTTAGGGTCTAAAGATTGTCTGTGCCAAATTTCATCAAAATCGGATATGAGGTTTAAGCGGTAAAGCGTAACAGACAGACAGACAGAGTTACTTTCGCATTTATAATATTAGTATGGACTATAGTAGGGATTTACAAAGTATCATCTGCCATATTTATAATATTTTTTACAAAGTATCATATTTCAAATCTAGACTGATGTGTCCCTTTACGTAAAAACACAGTAAATTCTATGACGTGTGAATGTTAGACAGAAATCCACAATTTGGCAAAGACTTAGAACCATTCTATTGATGCTGCTGGCATTGTAAAGCGTGTTATTGACAATTTAAACGTTTGCCTCCATAAATACACAACTATTATCTATACCTGAAAGATGATTCACTAGATGAAGTCCCAAAGTGCTCACTATCCATAAGTCTTAATATATATAAATCTCGTCCCAACCAGCAAAGATGTCCTATAACAATAACTTACATCACTAAAAAGCTTTTTAAATGACGTATAACAGTGTCGCGGTGACAAGCTTGTTGTATAATAGCGTTTAATGAGATGATTTTGCTCTATAATCATACACAGCAAATTTGTCCCATAACAAGGTGATGTAAACGTTTATATCACTATTTTATACGGCGTTTATAGAGCAGCTCTTATCCAGATTTTGGTACAGCAATAACAGGACGATATTATCACATAACAGCGCTGGTGGTCTCTTTTTTACAGCAAATTAGTGCAATAAACGATTCTAGGGTAACCTTTATAGTCCCATGCCTATAGAGGCGTAAAAAAATCTACAATAGGACAATTTAGTGTTGTAATGGTTTTCCTTATTACTATTATAGCACTGTGAATCTTCATGGTTGCTGAAACTCCATAATAGAGCAATTAGGTGATATATCCGAGTTTTATATCACTTCTTTGTAACCTAATTGAATTATATTAGTGTTTTTCTGCCCATTATAACACAGTGGTTTAATAGCTGAGTGGTCAGAGTTATAGGACTGATTTACTGTATAAAAGAGTTAATAACTCTGTTATGTAACAAAAACGTCGTATTAATGTAGTAAAATGCGACACTTACGAGAGATATACGGCCTATAAGGGAGTTTCTTTCACTTTAAAACAACAAAAACCTGCCATATTGTCAGCACCGTCTCGTAAATAATTGAAGGGTTCTATTTAATAATCATGGATTGAATGAATTTAAAAAAATCGCAGCTTCAGTAAAGATTGACACCAGACAAATTCAAGGTGAGGCTTCGAATACGGACAATGATTCCGTACAATCTGTTATATCCTATGAACAGAACCAAGTTAACAGCCATCATGTGGTTTGTGATAATTCAGAAGCAGACCATTCAGACACTAGTGTTTTGCTTGACACTTCGGGATCGGAATCTAAAAATCGGAATTTACACTAGAAAATACAAAATAAAACATGTTATGGGTTTTCTATTTACATCAGGGAACCCTACTAATTTAATCCAGTATATGGCATGACAGTTGTCAAAACTATGTTCGTTTGCGGACGTATAATAGCCACGGAGTTGCTATTTGGCATCCTATACAGCAATTTGGTGTAAAATTAGTTTTTTAATTACTTAAAACTCAATAATTCGAGGGGGGCATGAAAAAAACAGCGTAATTATGCATATAATCTATCAGTAAAATTTCATTCACAAGTCAGTTTATGTATCTAACATAATTAACAGTGTAACAAAAATTAATACTCGACACCACGATGATGGTTCCTATAGTCATTTACTCGTATTATCAATTGGTACACGATTTACCATTTTGTATTATAATTATAGCGTCGCAGTGACTTGTACATCGCAACTTCGTGCTACAAAAGATTTGCGGTAACTCTTTAAACACAACTTCGCGCTGTAACAGCATCGCGGTTCCTTTTATATCACTACTTCGCTCTATAACAGCATCGCGATTCTATAAGTGTACTCTTCTATAGGTCCAATTGGCATCTGAGTTGCTGCTATAGCAACACAATACCATCAAAGGGCTTTATAAATGCGCCACTTTGGGGTTTATACAACGTTCTTATCACCCTTATAGAACTACCAGTTAGCACCTCTGAAACGTTCTTATCCCTTCTATAGAGCAACGATTTGTTGGTTGGGGTGTCACAATGTTTGTCCTCAATAGACTCCTAAATCACTTAACCGATTATAATAAAATTCGCACACCATATGCAGTTCGATCCAACTTGAGAGATAGGACAGTTTAAACATGTAGGTACCACGGGCGAAGCCGGGGCGGACAACTAGTTGTATTATAAACTTCAGAGCGAGGAAAGATGAACATATGATTAAGAATGGGTAAAGGGAGGGGTGTCTTTATCATTGAATAGTCATCAAAAAGTACTTTCAATCGGTAAAGATTTTTGAATAAATTGAGATCTGTAAATAAAGCTGGTCGATAAGCTTTCGGCATTTGCGCAGATTATTAGCTTGATTTGCATTGACACTATTTTCTATCTGTTATTTAGATTATCAATAATATATCTATAATCTTTCTATAATGTTCTTAGCATAGTCATTAATAAGAATTAAATTAATTAACAGATGACTGAATTAGATATACTTCAATAAGTATGTGGTTTGTATTCTATGAAACCTAGTTTCAGGTTGAGAATCGTCAAACTACGCTGAACTTTCATTATTTAGGTACTCTTTATCCATTATAAATGTTCGCAATTTATTCGGCGCAGTCAATACATGACCCTCACCATTGAATATCTGATTACCATTTGAATAACCAGCCTTTACCACTCCTATACATTCAAGGACTTGTTCCTTTGTGGTCTTTCGAGCATGGAAGGGTGAGGCATTCAATATGCGCAAATACGTGTATTAAAGATTTTAGCTCTCACGCTTTTGGTGATTTTGTTTATTTTGTAGTTCAAGTGAAGCAGGCACGATTAATAATGTTGAGTTTGGTTGTGAATATGAGGACGATGAGGTAAATCAATTCTAACATCTAGTCTAGTATGGACAACGCTTTACGATGAATTTTTCCCAAGAATTTGTGAACCGTTAATTACTACGTGGCCAGTAGATGATAGGTAGTGCTGTGCTTTTCCAAAGCAGTCATGTATATTGTATTTCATTGCAATCATTATTAACTACGGAGCTAATTTAACATTATTAGAATTCCTGGCTAGGTGGAATGGTGTGCCTCAAGTACCTATACAATTTTATCACACGATTACAACCAAAATCTAGATTTCAATTTGCACTCATTTCCTCATGCCATATATTGTATAATAGTGCACATTCGACATAAATTTGTTCTGTACATCACATTTATATAGCCGAATGACAGTCGCCGTGACGTCACATGGAACAGAAATAGCGCAGACGCAATACCTTACTGTAAATATCGGAACTGACCTGATTGTTGAAAGTTTTAGGGTTTGTGTACCTTTCATGGTTTCATAATTAGTCACAGATTATTGTAAATGTGTAGAGGTCACGGTTAATCTTAACAGAAAATAGTAGGAGAGGCGAGAGCATTAAAATATTTGCCATGATTAGAAGAAGATTCTTCATAAGACATAGTAGCCAGTAACTTTAGTGTCCAGGAAAGCTATTTATAACTCTTCTAGTGGATATGCTATTTGACTAGATATATGGAAATGTTGCAAAATTTTGAAGTAGGTATCCCATAACCACCATGTAAATTATTGGCTGGGCTTCTCGATGCAAGCGTAATCCTGAGATTTCGTATATTATTATCTTAGTTAGGTCTATCAATGGGTCAAGTTTCATCAAATTAAACTTATGTATTTTTTATGTAACTTTACGATAGTAATTAATACAGTTTTTCAATAAACACTGATTTGAAACGAATTCCCTCAAGTCGCTTTTACGTGATGAACGAACAAAGGTGCATGGCACTGGCAGAGCATTGTTTTATTCATATTATGTGCACGCATTGAATTATTATAGAATACTACTTCTAAATTATGATATAACGACATATAATATGTATCTAATTATGCATACGTTGCAATCAATTTTTTAAATCAGCAGTTTTAATAATAGCCTGTTATGTAAACAACACCGTTTAATTTACTTTAATTTTTAACAATATGACTGACTTATGGAAATCATTCTTAAGCTTAATTGGGCTTTTTAATCAAGAGCCGAGGCTATAAATGAAACGGCGCAGAAGTAGGTAATTTTTATGGTACATATAATAATCATATCTAGAATTTATAGCGCTTGATGAAGAAACCTAAAAGACAGATTGGAGATCCGAATGGACTTTGGATAAATAACTAAATACATTAGGGTTACAGGTCTCCTGTCCCCTCACACACGAATATACTAAATTTACGATGCCTGTCAGGAAGTGGACATAAACGTTCATAAACGTTCATAATAAACGTTCTTGAGTGTCCATGTCCTAACTCGTTAGTAAAAAAGTATCCCCTAGTGCCTAAACTCACTAGGGGACATAGTACCTAGGTGAAATTTAGGTCAGTTTCCCTGACCGATTTGACGCATGCCGGCTTTTTGCCGATTCCCAGGACAATTGTTAGGATAATTGAGATTTATTAACATGTAAATTTACGGTCTGTCTCCTTGGAACTTCGTAGCCGTATCCCGTAGGTATTTACTATCTAAATTCTAAATTAATATTTATAAACGCATGGATTTATTTTTCTCAATTCGATTTTATCGATCTAAACGCGATTTTTAAACAGTCTTTCATCTGAAGGAAGTAGTATTCTTTCTGAGCGATAAAGCTACATTTTTGAACCAGGGCGAGTGACTAGTCGAAATAAATATAATATTAAAAACGAAATATCTAATTTCAAATTAGATTTCTCTCCTTTCAGGTATAGTTCTGGCGTTCTACCTGATCTTCTACGCGGTGCTGGCGGTGCTGTTCGCTACCTGCATGGGTGTCCTGTTCCTGACCCTTGATGATAAGAAACCTAAGTTTGTTCTAGACAGTTCTCTAATTGGTAAGTGAAAGTGACATTACTGTATCAAATATAGGTTTTCTTTTGCTTTAAATAAGAAATAGTACAGGTAAATTAGCTTGGAGAAATTTTTGCGTTTGTAGTAGTGTATGGTCAGCAAATAAGATAAAACAACATTTTATTTTTAGTTTTTATTTTATACAGGGTTACTTGTAAAACACCAGCAACCTCGCAGGACAAGATAGCTAACATCATAAATAACAACATTTGTTCTACGACTTTTGGCATAACGCAATAAATTATTTTTAAATGATTTTTTAAACTTTTATTGTACTCTCCTTACATTTGTAAGTCTATGTTCTATTAATTGACAACATTTCAAAATTTTAAGCTACTTATTTTTTTATTTTAATGAAAACTAGATCAAAAATTATGATACATGTATTTTTTGCTTTTTCTAAATATCGAAGTTTTCATTCATCTTTTTGAGTTTTAAAATCATCTCATTCTAAAATGTCGTAAGCGCCAAATGACGTCATACATACGGAGGAATACATTTTTTCCTTTGCCACATACCTACTTAGTTTAAATAAAAAAAAAATCTTGACAGTTGACATTTTGGCACATTTGTCACTTTGATTCGTCAAGCTTTGTAAATATTGTTATTTGTTATTTGCTGATCCAAATTTTAAACAAAATAAACTTATTCACAAGTACTGATGATGATGACTTTATGCAGGATTTGTTCAGGGGTGCTGAAAATTTCTGGGAAACAAATATACTATCCCAAAAACGTTGGAAAGTGTTAAATAAATACAACTTTTAGTAAGTAAACAAAGTCTTTTATTTCAAGAAAATTATGAACACTATAGGCACTATTTGTATAATATAAATGAATTGGTCCAACTCCAATCAAACAAACATCACGCTAATGAGATTAAATTAGAAAACCAAAACACAATAACACGATTTAAAAGTTTGTTGACATGAATAATTCACAAAAATGACATTAATATGAAATTTGACACATGCCATACCCTGTAAATGTCAGTGATAGTTTTTTTTTAACTTTTTTTTAAATTAGGCTATGGCGCATTTTTATTCCTCCGTATGTATGACGTCATCATCACATTTATCGTTTTTATTTAATTTCTCTTAAAATATGCGATTAAAAAATGAAATAATTTTTTTTCTGTAATCGCAAGAGCAAAATAAAGAAACGGTTTTTTTCTTTCATGGCCTTTTAAAAAATGAAATGTTGTCAATTATCGGATGGACGACGCGACGCCCCCTTCCCCCTCTCGTTCGCTTTTTGTTTACGTAATTTTTGGGAGGCGTAGAGTTTATAATATTCAGACGGAAAATTAAATGAATATTTATTTTTATATGAAAATAAAATCTAACAAATTATCAAAAGTCGAAATGTTGTTACTTATGATGTTAGCTATCTTGTCCTGCGAGGTTGCCGGTGTTTTACAAGTAACCCTGTATATATAAGGGATTTTAAATTAAACTATATGTGTTTCTCCTCTGAAAAAGATGAGACTTTATTTTAATATTTGCACATTTAACATACATATAACTTTTACATTAACAATGTTACTAAAATGAAAAATTTACTAACCTGAAAAAGAAACGACATTTAAAGTTTAATTCTTTAGTTTGAGAAGTCAAAGGCTTGCCTCGACCATGTTTTAACACTGGAGCCATATTGAATTAACAATATAAAGTTACAACACTTACACACAAATTAAACACTAGTTATGGCCCTGCCTTCATACAAAACTGCTGAATACGCCGTTCGCACGGGAATAGAATGTGGATGCGATTTCCCTTATAGCATCCAAGCTTACGTCTTTATAATTATTAAACTGTATAAATTCATTCTTTAACTCCGGTCTGCATCGTGCAGACATGGGTGTAAAAGTCTCATTTTAGCTATTAAATGTAGTTTTTAAGTACATCTGAGTTTTCATTTGGGGCCTCCGGCTGCGGGACATGTAATTCACTTCAACAAATATTATAACAATAATAACAAATAATAACAACAATCAACAAATACAAAATTTATCAATTAAACTACGTACATAATAATTATAATTTTTGAATGAAATGTGCTTTATGTTCTAACGCTACCAAACGACTGCACGTGGCACCTGCGGACAGCGTAAACTGGTTTATTCTGGTTTTGTGCGTGTTTCCACTTTCCACTATCAAGTGACGATTTATTTATTTGTTTTGTTTCGTAATTATTATGGTCAAATATTAATTATGAAACAAATTATTATGGACACGATATTTTATTGTTTCACGGTAGTCGCCTTGTCGTTTGCTCAAGGACGTAAAATTGAATGATATATTTTTTTTTATAAAGTCAAAACCATTTTCTTTCAAATAAAAACTTGTTTTTATTGAAAACAAAAGTGTTGCTAGGAATAAGTATAAAGTTAAATAGTAATGTTAGGATATCGAAACATTTTTGTATAGGCCAGAACGATATAGTGGAAACGCGCTCTAAGATCTGAGTAATATACACACCACTACATATGCAAAAATTTCTCCAAGCTAATTTACCTGTATAATTTTACATTTTTCAAATTCTTTGAATATCAACGAAGTCCCGAGTATTGTATTGAGCTATATTATACCAATAACTGTATGAATAGCTCCTTGTTCATATAGCTATATATGTGATATTAGTTTTCGTTATATTATCAAGTTTTAATATTTGGTTGTAAGTTGAAAACCGCAGATGTAAAATAATATGATAACGTTTTAGACACCTCTACTTGATATCATTTCAAGCTTGTGGTATGAAAATAAGATACCTTAGAAGCGTATTAAACCTTTTACAAAATAATAATAAGCTTTAGTCTTAACTGATACTAAAATATAATAATAAACATCCTTTTAAATTTCAGGAGCGAATCCTGGAGTAGCATTCAGACCAACTGCTGGCTTTGGACTACGCTACAAGAACACAAACACATCGAGTTATGATGTTTTTGTGGATGATTTGAAGGATTTCTTTAGCGGTAGGTTGAAGGTTCACTTTGTAATGCGATTAGAGTTAAAATATAGTTGTAGTGAGCTGTGACGCCAAGTGAAGCTGGTTTTTACTAGTACCATCTATATTTTATTAGTAACATCAGCCTTCTAATACTAAGTAATACAACATTAAAAAAAAATGAAACTTTAATGTATTGTTCAGTTCTGGCGACTGGCCTACTGAATGTACTATGCTCACAAATATGTATAGCTTATAAAAATAAGAGAGAAGTTTGAGATACCTTAAATATATGGGGTAATTAAGGAGATTGGAATAGACTTAAGTAAAATAAAAATTAAAAAGTTGTGCTTAATAAGTTACTCTTAAGTAATGAACAAGTAAAAAATAAATTGAATACATTTCAGATTATGAAGCCGAAGACTGGTATTCAGCAAAGAAAGACTGCAAAGCGGATGATAATTTTGGGTATCCAGACACGCCCTGCTTTTTCATTAAATTAAATAAGGTGTGTTTCAAAAAATATAAAATACTTATATTCCATACACTTTGTATGGATATCGTCATAATAAGAAATTTTTTATTATCAAATTTCATTCAACAAATACATACTTACCTATTTAAAAAATTTTTCCCACTTTTCAGATTTACGGCTGGAAGCCAGAGTACTACGACGTCAACAGTCTGCCCGAGGACATGCCCAGTGATTTACAGGAACACATAGGGGCATTACAAGAGCTTGAGGTAAATGGATAATCTATAGTACATCTAGATAAATGAGTTGATGAGTACACTCTAGCCTTTTATCACGAGCTATACGCACATTGTCTATTTGTCGCCAAATCAAGTTAATTTTACAAATTTTTGAAGTGAAACTTCTTTAGGTGCGTTGAGAGTAAAATTCGCGTCGCGTTATGGCACTACGGTCACATCAAGTAAGGCAAAGATACCAAAATCGTCACCTTACTCCATGATGTGATGGTATTGCCATGTCGCGACCTTGAAATTTTACTAATTATCTCCTTTAAATTCTACCCATTCATCAATCTGCAATTTATTTTCAGCACCACCAAATCTGGGTATCCTGCAAGGATGAAGCAGTCAACGCGACAAACATTGAATACCCCTGGGGCAGGGGGTTGCCGGGTCGATTCTACCCCTATCTAAATGTGGAGGGGTATTTGAGCCCCGTTGTCGCGGTTAAAGTCACTTCTATACGTAAGTTTTTTATAATTTTTGGAGCAAGGTTGATAGTCGTAGCATTTAGGTCAACATTTAAATTTGGGCTGTGAATAAAACTAGCTGTTTCCCGCGGTTTCACCTGTTGGTCTTCATCATTCCAGCCTTTCAGGACGTCCACTGCAGGACATAGGCCTCCCCCAAAGATTTCCAAAACGACCGATCACCAGCGGCCTGAATCCAGTTGGTCTTAGCGTGATGATATATAGCCTATAAGCCTTCCTCGATAAATGGGCTATCCAACACCGAAAGAATTTTTCAAATCGGACCAGTAGGTAGCTCCTGAGATTAGCGCGTTCAAACAAACAAACAAACAAACCCTTCAGCTTTATAATATTAGTATAGAATATAGATGTAGGTAAAACAAAAGTAAAATGATTCCATAGCTAGTACAGGGCTATAATTTATAAAATTCATATAGATTACAATCCATAAGTAAATAATTACAATTTGTCGTTTAATTTTTCGACTTTTATTAAATTACAAATGAACTCTATATAACAAGGTAATAATAATCACGTTCTTATCTTTTTTTGGCATAAAATTAATAATTGATTTTATATTATTATTTCCTTCGTTTCGCACACAATTTATTTATTTTAACTCATATTTCTTACAGCCAACGCACAAATCGCGATCCGCTGCAGAGCCTGGGCCAAGAACATTCACTACAACAAAAGCCTGAAAGAACCTTCTGGATACACCCGTATTTTGCTTTACATAGAGGATACAACCAGTTTCAACTCCACGGACACAGATGTCGCTGAAAGTAAATAGATATGAGGTTTTATAACTCTTTAGTGTTAAGGAAAAGTTTGTAGGTATAGTTACATGACCTCTTTGGTCCAAGTTTTATGTTGTAATAATTGGGAGATCGAAAATTAAAAATGTATTTTTTGTTAATGTGTTTGGAAATATGTACTGTAGCTTAACGTTAGTTTTTTAAGCTCACGTTTGCAATTGTTAATTTTTATTATATCTACCATCAAAATTTGATTTTGATTAAAATATCGGGTTTAAACGTGTGGGGTATATGATAATAATCGCAGACAAACATTTTTTTTCAATTATTGTCACGATTTATGCAATCTCATAATTGTTATTAGTGGAGTTATTTTATTACATCATACTATTATAATTTTAATGTAATATAGCACTTTTATGACCTAAAAACTTAAACGTAGGTTGTGCATTGTCACCGTACTTTTATTGATAAGTAGATAATTTTACCTTATTAAACCCACCCGTAGGAAATCAAATACAGCGTAATTTTCCATAATTTCTTCTATATACGTAGCATTATAAAATGTATGTTTAGGTTATTTTTTGTGATTTTTTGGAGCCAAAAAATTTTGAAAATTTTAGATTTAGTGACAAAAAATATCCTATCTATTCTTTTGCGCTTTTAGTGTATTTTCCGTAATGGCTGTAAGTCTTAACTTAGCCAACGCCACGTTTTTATTTTATTACTGTAAATAGAATATTGTAATGATTTACCAAGATTTCATTCCCAATGTGTATTTTATTATAAAAGCTAGAGTCTAATAGATTTTATTAGTGATAATGACACCAGTTTTTAACCGTATTATTATTTAAATTGAATGATATTGTTTTCTTAATCATCAGAACTATAAGTGAAAGAAAATTGTATATTTTAGTGATTTAAAGAAAATTATGTAATAAGTATATAATAAAACGGACTTACATTTGTACATACTTTTTTAATGAATTAATTACATATAATATGTATACCTGGAATAAGTACAAAATTATATAAAGATTTTTGTCAGTCATTTGTGAATGTTTTAATAAAGATATGAATACTATGCGTTTGTTTTATTTCTAAATAAGTTCAGTTAAATAAGTTTCGATCACGAGGCGGGATTCAAACCTGCGTCTTCCGCCAATCCGGGGCGAATCGACACCTTGACCAACTCGGCTACCCGTGATCCCGAGTGAATGATATTTTCAAATTAATTTATTTCAGCTACATAATATTTTATCGAAGATAAAAAAAATAATAATTTCTCAGTTATAAATACGTAAGTATCTAATTGTTTTTATGCAGACCTACATTGTAGTTACTATTTACTTATTTAGTAATGTGTGCCTACACTAACGCTTTTATCATGGACATGCAAACCTTCCCGGTAACAAATACTTCACTATACATGTGCAAATTCATCCAGAAAACTAAGCACAAAATTTTCCATCCCCCACACTACAACACGTAAGTAATTGAATTATTTCCATTTTCCATTAACTAGTACAAACAGGAGGCTCCGTCACTTAGCTAATAGTATCGAGACCTAATTGGTCAGGGCTGGGCGGGCGGTTGCTGGCAGATTTGGGCGGATAGACTTGTCATAGATTAAGTAGCGTAGATACGGTTTGTTTCAAGATCATTATTGAAAATTACGACTTATTTAACTTACGATAGAAAGGTAGATTTTTTTTGGTAGCGAATGCATATATTAATATCCATACTAAAAGTTAAAACTTAAAATACAGGGTTCATAAACAAAATACAAAACGATATGAAACAAAAACAAAACAGGGTAGAAAAATTGTCATAAATAAGCATAAAGGCGCAGCAGTCTTTTCTCTATCTAACACGATTTGTAATTGTTTTATATCCTCAGTTTTGATTACCATAATTTCACAATTTTTTTTTGCGTATGTACTATTATTTAGCTATTTGCTGTATAACTATTAAAGTATATACATTCCAAAAGTCATAAAATCCTTGTACATAATCAGCCTCACAGAGGCGCTACCTCTCTGGCACAAACCACTCCTACCTACTCGCGTCACACACACCTACATCTCGTTCAGTCCACCACAGGACGTGGAACAGCATGGGTGTGGAGCCGAACGGAGTTCCCAACTACTGCAGGCGACCTCCTCAGAGGCCTTTCCTCCAGAGGATACAGTATGCCATCTGGGATCCGGAAGAGAGGAAGTTTCTGGGCAGGACGCCGAAGCGGTGGGGTAAGTAACTACCGGTATTTTTTTTAATAAGGTGTTTTTAAAGAGGAAAGTATTTCTGATTGATATTGGTAAATATTTTATTGAAATATGTATGCGATGTAAAAGTAAAAAAAGAATAAATTAATTCGAATAATAATAAATTTTTACTATACTTTTCCGAGATGAAAACTTATCGGTTTAGCTACCAATTTCCATCGAAATGAGTCCAACCGTATTTTGTTATTTGCTAATAAAAAATATCTATAAAACTTATGAAGTTTCCTAAATATTAATTTGATGATTTTAATTGAAAATATTTTTAATTAATTAATTATTCTCAAAATCGATTGTCCTTATATTATGTTCCCTAAATTACAATATCGTAACTAAGTGATAAATCTAAAAGTTTGTATGTAAAAAGATTGTAAAGATGTTTTTCCTCAAACTCAAACATTTATTTATTTCACTTGGTTTTGTATCGCCAAAAACCTCTTCTGTAATAAAAAAATTAAAAAAACCTATTATATCGTTTCTACGATTAAAAACTTCCCAAAAGTAACGGCATCGTACATTAATGCCTTTTTGGTTAAAATATTTTTTTTTGGTTTGTTCTTAGGAAGTTTTATGTATCTTCTATAATATAAAATAATTTGGAAAATCCAAAAGTGCACGCCTCATAATTTTTTTTTAATAAATAGGTATTTATTAATTATTATTTTTGTTTATTTAATAACAATTAAACCACATCGAATCAGATCCTGAAAAATGAAAGGGTTCTATTCCTGAGCATACTCAAGCGTAAGAGAAAAAAAAAGACTCGATTAGTAAAGTATTTCGGTCGCTATCGTGTTAACAAGAAAAAGGATCCGCACATACAGACACACGGACGTCCAAGACAGAACTTTTTTAAACTGTTTTTTAACTAGTTTAAATAACAAAAATGACATCAAAAATATCATGAACGTTAAAAATAGTGTTTTTTCTTAATATGTGTGTGTATGTATTATCTTACAAGTGCAATGTATGATACATAAAGACATTTTAAGTTTGAAAAATCAGATGTTTTGCGCGAAGTGACAGTAGTACCCACCTCAACGCTTCGCTTATGAGGCGTGCAAATGAATCCCAAAATGTGTTGGTAAGCGCATAACTTGAGAACGGCTGAACCGATTTCGATAATTCTTTTTTTATTATATTCCTTGAAGTACGAGTATGGTTCTTATGTAGAGAAAACGTAAATATGTACCACGGGCGAAGCCGGGGCGGACCGCTAGTTGAAAATAAAATTTTATGAGCAACTAACTGCATTCGTTATGACTTATGATTATATATCCTATAGATGAGATTATTGAGGAAAACAGATAGAAGAAAATCAGTCGAAATAATTTCAACTTAAACGATTGGATTTTAAGGATAGGTTTTATTCCGGAAATTCCACGGGAACGGGAACATTGCGGGTTTTTCTTAAACCCGCTTTTGAAAACGCGGGCGAAGCCGCGGGCGGAAAGCTACTAATAAATAAGAATCTTTTGAAGAATAGGTACTAACATAAACTAATTTAACATCCATACTAAAGCAAAAGTCTGTTTGTCTCACCGTTAGTTACGCTTATCGGTTAACCAAGCCGATTTGGACGAAATTTGGACTGAAAGTAGACCTTAGGGCCTAGAGTTAAACATAAGCTATGTTCACTAGCTTTTTTCAATTCAAACTTAAGGGAAAATAGGCGCAATTTTCGCACGTGATTTGTATAAAACTCATAAATTATTCAAAGTGAATTTTATAAAGCCGTAGTTACTCCTTTGAGGAATTCGATTCATATTTTACGCGTAAGTGAATCACGCTCTCCGCAGTTATTTTTGAAGCCATAACTCAGAACTGTGCTAGTGCTACTATGGGTGTCGATAGGTAATAGCTTTATAATGGATTGTGCGAAATTATCCTTATATTCAGTTTCTTTTTTGCTAACATAATTGTTTCTTCAAAGGCTATTTCAGAGGTTTCATGGAAGAACACAAACATATTAAAATACTAGATTTCTGCCCGCGGCTTCGCCCGCGTTTGCAAAGGGAAACCCGCATAGTTCCCGTTCCCTAGGGATTTCCGGGATAAAAACTATCCTATGTGTTAATCCAAGTTACCCTCTATATGTGTGCTAAATTTCATTGTAATCGGTTCAGTAGTTTTTACGTGAAAGAGTAACAAACATCCATACATCCATACATCCTTACAAACTTTCGCCTTTATAATATATATATTAAATATTAGATATTAGATTTACTTGATCTGCAAGTTTTGAACCGATTTTGACGAACTTTGGTTTAGAGAAAGGTGATATTTAACGACTAAATAGGCATGTAAGGAACATATTGCTAAACTTAAATTTTAACACAAAGAAAAATGGAATTTCCCGTAGGATATAGCTGTAGAAGACTACGCGCATCGACGCGAATGAAAAGCGCGCTTGTCAAAAAAAGATAAACGCAACCGTAAATCTTTAAAACAGATTATATTATGTATATAAATTGCAACCGAATCACGGATTCGCTATTTTCCTACTTCCCTTAACCTAAAATAACACTAGCTTACTTAATATTATGTAGTTTCATGGAAAATTTCCAGAAAATCGTGGAAAATATACTTTGCTAAAATAAAATGAAATTAAGTATCTAATTCTAGTTGTTCTCTTAAATATTTAAAGCTTGTAAAATACCTGCTCCAACTACCATCTACAACTGCTGTTAAGTTTCAAAAATATATGCAATCTATAGCAATCAACAACCAGTGGTCAATCGTTTTATTTGTATTTGCCAAACTTTTCCGATACCCAAAATATGATTGTTTTCGGTAACAAGTTGATGGAATATTTGTCGAGCGCTGTTACATAGGTACAGACTACAGATATACATAAGTGACACATATCACACAATATGACAAGGGTTGGGGACGTGCGTCATACTTACAATTGATGTGATGATTGTGATGGCTCCATTGGACCATTTCTTGACTAAACTTGTATAATATAGAGATAGAGAATAGGGAAAATAACCTGAACCGCTTTAAAATATATTCCTTTCTCGTTAGAATGATATGTGAAGAGTTCGTAGGTTAGCTAGAAGCTAGAAGCTTGACTTATTCATATGTTTACATAACACGAGCTTATTTTTACGAAAATTATGATACTTTTAAATAAGTAAACAAAGATTTTATTAAGTAAGAAAGCCACCTTCATTACAATATGGTTACAAATATTTAAACGAATACCTCATCGTCATTTGATTTGATATTCGTTTTATATTATTCAAGACGTGAAGCATCGTCTCATTACATAGTACGCATATTTAGGTAAGTATATTATTACGGTGCATTTAGATCAAACGAGCGAATTAGTACCCAACTATGTCAAATTATTTGTGTAAACAGGCGTAGAGCATTCTTTCGTTGTTCTTAGTGCGTTCAAAAAGGTTCTATGCAATGTTCTAATAATGAATAACACTGAATCCAAGTTTTCGTTTACACTAAAAGACCACGAGATAATGGTCTTGCTCTAGCTCTAGCTCTATGTTCGTTTGGTCTAAACGCACCGTTACAAATACTAGCTTACCGCCCGCGGCTTCGCCCGCTTTGTGTAAAACCTAATAAATTATATACTAAAACCTTCATCTTGAAACACTCTATCTATTAAAAAAAACCGCATCAAAATCCGTTGCGTAGTTTTAAAGATTTAAGCATACAAAGGGACATAGGGAAATAGGGACAGAGAAAGCGACTTTGTTTTATACTATGTAGTGATGATGATGACGTGCAAAACCGCTAACTAAAGAGGCAGATAGAACAAAGCACAATATATATGTACCTACATTACATACTAGCAAAAGCCAAAACGTAAACTACTAAACTATGAAATGGTAACCAAAGACAGCGCTACAACAACCATCAAAGAAATTAGACTTTATGATCGTGTCTATAATGGAATCAACTCAAGCCAACAAACAAAACTGCGCAAACTCGTTTAATCAAATACTCGAATAACCAGAGAAATGGTGCGGTAATAAAATTTATTTTAGCGTCATAAAAGTTCATGATGCTATTTTTACGACGTAATAATTTTAAAGCGAATTGCAAGAAGCCTTGACCTTGTTAGAGATTAACATACCACACCCGAAACAAGAGGGTGGCAGTATATCTATATTAAATGTATAGGTACTGAACTAATTGATCAATGCTTATTTCACAAAATTATTTACTTGTTTGATGGCATGTGCCTACAACTAAAATTTCTGAACTAAGAAATCGTAAAAGTCAAAAATCCAGAGCCTAATCTAGAGATTCTTTGAGTGTAGGTACCTAGTTATGCCAGTTAAACATAAATAATAAAAAAAGAATTCCCTGAACAATTCTGAATTTACTTATGTGTTAGCTTAATGTGTTAGGTACCAAATGATACAAATTCTTAACAAACAAGAACCATTCTATATTTTTTTTTGTTTTTATTGCAATTCGAACAATGGAGCAGTGAATGGAGCAGTAGAACTTGATAGTAGGAGACAGTCGCTGCCCATGACAATTCACAGCATTATGAAAACTGCGAACGTATAGTGCCGGCATATGACTTCAATAGCATAGAAAGGATGTAGCGAAGATGCTGAAAGTTTTATCTTTAACTAGCGACCCGCCCCGGCTTCGCACGGGTGCAATGCTGATACTAAAAACACTACAGAAAAACTGTGAACGTTGTATATAAAAACATAGCGGCCCGGCCGGGCCGGCCGGTACCGCCGCTAACGCTACGTCCCGCAATTTTTAAATCTGTAATATCTTCGAAAATATTCACTTAAATCATACGGTGTAAAGGGCCATATAGATCTATATTAAATGAACAATGTATTCAAGGTATTTAATTGGTTAAGGATGAATGCTGTGTTGGTTAAAATCGCATCGAAAATTAGCCATTATTTGTCGTAAAAAGTAAATGACAAAAAAAAGTTATTGTGGGTTATCCATAAGAGATAGACATATACCATCGCGGACTTTTCTGTAGACCTTTTCAATGTGTATAATACTTAGTACATTATTTTGATAAAACTCGTAGGGTTCAGCCTGCGTTTGCAATGTAAGCGGAAAGAATGAAATTTTTTACGACATCACATTAGAAACCTCAAAAATAACAGTACTTCTCCACTATTTAATGGATGTTATTATACATATAAACCTTCCTCTTGAATCACTCTATCTATTAAAAAAAACCGCATCAAAATCCGTTGCGTAGTTTCAAAGATTTAAGCGTACAAAGGGACATAGGGACATAGGGACATAGGGACAGGGAAAGCGACTTTGTTTTATACTATGTAGTGAAGTATTTTATATTATTAACATAATATAAACCATAGTTTACTTTGATATACGCGAATGTAAACAGTCCGTGACCGCCCGAGCTATTAGTACTACATCCGATTCGTTCACGTCATTTTGTGTATTTAGGGTATGCATTACCTAAATCCACTAAACTCACGTCTAGATATAAGTTGTGACCTGAATTCATACTGGATTTTGGTCTTTTCCTGTTCTGATTGATACGATTTACAAGACATTTAGGGCAAGGAAAAATGCATTTATAAAAGGCGTTTAGACTTTAATCAACAATGTTACTAAGTTAGGAAAAATAGTTTTAAATGTGTTAATATTGATTTTCAGACCTTTACAATGGGAGTAAATATATAATTGTATAAAGATTGACATAATGTCTTGTTATTATTATTTAATTTATCACAAAGTACAAACACGTTTTAATCATCTGTCCGTAGCGATGAAACAGAAGAAATAAAAGAATAAAACAATGTGGTTATTGAAACATAAGAAATATCGACCTTGTTAAAACCAATAACGTTTGCGGTTACAATTTTAAATATAGACTTAGTGTTCTAGATTTTTCCTTCATCAAGATCAGATGTTTATAAACATTTTAAGCTTTCTTTAAAGATTCATATATTGACGCAAAAATGTTAATAATATAAAAATTCATAAACAAACACACTAAAACTTCGTCAGTTTAAAGTTTTTGAAAAATCGTCAACGTTCTTTTTGATAAAATAATGTATTCGCTAGAAGAGCTTTGTTCCTAACTATACCTAATTGAGTTTAAGTTTTAAATTGGAACCTAACTGAAACTGAAACTGAATCTACAAGGGCCTTCAATATCTATAATATACATCTAGGTACAAAATATAACATTAGGTTATATTTAAAGTAAATGAATACAAACACAGAAACGTTGTTTTCCATTTAACGCCTAATAGTGTTAAATATATTCAGCAGACGATAATGTCTTTACAAATCATTGCATATTTACTGCATTGTATATTATAAAGATTTTAATGTTCATATATTATCTTACTACGGCACCGACTTCAAATCTATTTTGTAAATATTACATCTAAATGAAATGTAGTAACTAATTATATCAATTATTTATTTAAGTATTTTTTACTTTTCCGTTTCTGAAGTCGTTTTTCAACGTAATTATTAAGCTGTTGCATAGCTTCTATCGCGGGCCTTGAGCGCGGGGACCCAATACAGAAATTGCGTAACGAAAAACCTCACGCTCCCCACACCGACGGACGCGGAGGTGTGGCTTGAAGGCATCTAAGCATGCAATAGCTTTACCGCGGTAGTCCCCGAGTGCCGCACGTCTTTTTTTTAATCTTTACAATTAGCCCTTCAACAAAGGTCTCAAATTAAAACTTCTCAAAGTACATTTATTTTTGCAGGTGTGATCGGCCTCATCTACTTAGTAATGTACATCTGTATTGTGATCTTCTTCTCTATCTGTATGTGCGGGCTGCTGGCTACCGTGGATGAACATGTACCGTACTTCACACTGGCTGAGTCTATTATTGGTAAGTAAGATTTGTTGGAGAATTCATTGCTGCTTTAATAATATTAATCTACGTATAAAGAAAGGCTAAGAAGCTAAGCTTTTTTACGTATGCTTCTCTGAGAAAATAGGTCTTTGTTACTTTGTTTCTTTATTTGATTCCTTGTTGTATCTATACGCATTTTACATTCTAATTTGAATTCGAAATTTGTTCAGGATTCATCGAGGCTGTTACCATAAATATAGAGTTTTGTCATAAAACATTAAGCTAATAAAAATAAAGTCTATATTGTTTGTAATAAAATTATATTGTTTTAAGAGAAAGTTAACGTATTTGTAGTTATATTTATTTTTAAATAGAATTTAGTTTAGTTTTAACCGAGACGATTGTTAGAGATTTACCATAAAATACAGAGTTCATAAAAATAAAGTCATTTTTTTTAAAGAGAAAGTACTTACCTAATAATAAGTTTCTCAATTAATGTTTCAGGAAATAACCCAGGCATGGGCCATCGACCAATAATATTCGAAGAGGGCGCTCTCATTTGGTACCGTTTGGACAATAAGACAACTTACAAGAAGTATACTGATAATATAGAGGGGTTCTTGGCACGTGAGTATTGTTGGATTTGTAAGGATTTGTATTTTAATATACTGTTGCTAACTGAAAAGAAATCGATTAGAGATTGATGATGGTGATCAAAGGTTCCATCTCCGCGTCTTTTTGCCCCCATTATTTCATATCGTTATGTCAGGAATCGAATTACTTCTTTTTCGTCCGGTTCTATGTGCCATTATGCCATAGCGACATCACACGCCATCTATTGAAACGTTAGTTAAAACATCTCATTTTGCACGCCTCATAAGCGAAGCGTTGAGGTGGGTACTACTGTCACTTCGCGCAAAACATCTGATTTTTCAAACTTAAAATGTCTTTATGTATCATACATTGCACTTGTAAGATAATACATACACACACATATTAAGAAAAAACACTATTTTTAACGTTCATGATATTTTTGATGTCATTTTTGTTATTTAACCCATTGACCACCGTAAGGCCCGATCGGGGCGCGACACAATAGATTTTCTATTGTGTCTGTGATTCCGAGGACTGATGGATTAAACTAGTTAAAAAACAGTTTAAAAAAGTTCTGTCTTGGACGTCC